>JALPQI010006292.1:0-54478 GCA_025490895.1 Thaumatotibia leucotreta
CATTCTGGTAATAATTGCATTTAAAAAGGTTGTTCGGTAAAAATTGGCCCTTGACCGACTAAATAGAATTGCAAATTGATTGTTTGTCTTTTCCGACATAGTATGAAAGCGCTGTCATATAGATGCAGGCACTCAAGCAGCCCATGTGCAGCGGAAAGCCACTCGCAGTCGGCATAAATCGGCTGGAGACGGCAGGCTCTATCAGCGATTACTCAACACCAGGCGGGCCTTTTGGTGGCCAACCGATCTATTCCTTGAACTTGGTTCGCTTGTTGTACTTTTTGGGGTAACTAGTGTAAATAAATATATCTTACACAACTGTCTGTATTCACTTATCTGTTTCTATTAAAATTTGATACTCTTATTTGTGTAACTACCTCGATTCCCTATTCAACATTATTGATGAAATTGTCGATATAAAATAAATGTGTTTAGCTCTATAGCAAATTGAGACAAGGAAACTAAATATTATCAGATTAAGTTTAGCTGTTAGTGAAATAGTAACACAAAATGTTACTCCAATTTCCACCTCGCCTGACTGCATTAATCGCGACACTTTTGTTACATTAAAATTTAAAAATCAGTTTCTTACTCATTGGTTATAAAAGTAGCCCACCGTATCAACGCCAATCAAGTCAATTCGAATAAATCTTATATAAACATTTACGGCCAAGGGAATTTTAACCTCTAATGATAGTAATGATACATTCTTCACGAACTTAATACAAAACCACCAAGAACCCCAATCAATGTACAAAATCTGCCTTAGGCGAATGGGCCGCGAGTCGTCTTAAGTTGGTCCCATAATATAGTTACTAAGAAATACCTATGTCGGAATATGCTATAAATTGTCGCATAAGCCAGTTTTTCAAGTAATTTTAAATGAGAGCATATTGTATTAATACAACAGAATACCTTGATAAATAGTACTTTAATGTTATTGTATCTATTTATTTTGTTCTGTAATATATCGAGTAGGTAACGTCATCGGCTTCCATCTTGGTACTAAGCAAAGTTAATATCTAATATCTACGCTTCTTTATTCATTTCCGCGAATGCCTTAAAATATTTAATACGGCTTTTCTTACGCAATCACAGTATCCAAGGACCCATCGATACTCTAACGGCTGCTATTTATATAATGTAGGAACAAGGCCTAACAGGAAGCGAATCAATAGTTCAATCGTTGGCAAGCGCGTACCACTCTATCAGCGATTAGTTTTGGTCTAGTGGACTCGCTCTCCTTGCGTTATAACAGGCTATAGTCGAACCGCGATTACTACTTACTGCACATATAGAGGAAATGCCCCGTTTGGTAACATATTTATTTATAAAGTGACATTGTAGGTATATTTTGATTACGTACATAACTAAAAGTTAAGTGATACTTACATAAAACGATGTAATCGCATGTAATTAACCATACACTAGTATCTATTCGAAATATATACATCGCATTTTAATCAATCAAGATTTATCTATTCGTAGAGTAGGTACTAAACTGACGGTTCACTGCAATATTTAGTTCCTAAAATTGTATGCGTTCCGCTGGCGACGTTTAGCAAGAATGTATTTAGATGTAGTACCTACTTAGACATAGTTACTACTATAAAGTGAATATTGGGATTTCGTGACTGATAATTAAAGTGGCCTTTGATCTAACTAAGTTGTTAGGCTAGGTTGTAGTGAAAGAGGCAAAATATTAAATTATGTAAATTTCCACTAATAGCCTGTTTTGTTTTTATCTTCAAATTTTTAACACCCAAATATGCGACAACTTCTCGTTCAAACAATTGGGGAAATACCTAAGCCTAAATAGTAAGTATCAACAAGGGAATTAAGCACGGAAGCAGCGAACGCGACCAATTACGTGAACCCGGAAAAAATCTATTTGTACCGTAATGTCAGCTGGATCCATCCTTGGCTCACCAACAAAGAATCAGCCCAGGTCCATTATGCTAATGAAAGTGACTCCCGTTTGTCTTAAAGTCGTAGCTCAATTTGCAAGGCGAGAGATAAACGCTGTTAAACTGTCGAAGTTCGTGACAAAGCCTGAATAATGCAGATTACACCGAGAAAAATACGGCCGCAGTCAAATCTGCATATTTTATTGGTCCCTTTTCAATGTCCTTTTTACACCCCTCTGTTCAGTTCATCCGAGCAGTTTCACTATACTTACAGGCTATGTTGTTATCTAATCTAGGAAAGAACTCTCGACGAATTTCATTGGATAATAGAGTGTTATTCAAGGGCAAATTGACTAATCTACTCTATTGAATAATGACACCATTGGCGAATATAGTGAGCAGTCCAGTTATTTATACATTTATACATTTTGCAATGAACATACTTAGTATAATGTTATATTTAACATTGTGTGTTCTTGGTATTACGAATACTTACATTAACAGCTGTAAGCTCTTTTAATTTTTTTCTGTACCAAGTTATGAAAGACCGCCAAATTATATCAATATTACTGCATTAGTTGTAGTCTTTAATGTTAAATTAACTCGCCGAGATACTAATGTCAAGTATACGTCATTTTGGGAAAGCCTTTCCTATAATAGTTATTTGTTATACAAGGGTGCAAAGTTGTATTTTACCCGCGAGTATGAAATTGAAACACGAGCAAGCGAAAGGATTCTATAGTTGAACCACGAGCGAAGCGAGTGCTTCTAAAATAGAATCCTGAGCGCAGCGAGTGTTTTAACATACGAGAAGTAAAATACATTTGCACCCGTGTGTAACACAAAACTTTTCCCCTCACTATAGCGAGGAAACTCAAAAAAGGTAATTATTTGTTCACATTACAATCATCATCGGGTTAGTGATAATATTTTTCCAAATGCATCATGTACTTAATGCAAGATTTTATCGCAGTAAACTTAGGACGAAAAAGTAAACGCAGTACGATTTTAACACATTCCTGTAGTTGCACACCAACGCCAATGCATTATTAAATCATTCTCATTCATTATTTTTACAAAATTATAACAGAACACCCTGAAAGTTGTTTAGTTTACTATTTTTATGCGTGTTCGAGTCGGTAAATAAAGATTATAACCTATAATATTCTTTGACAATGTTGACGTTTACATTTTCTGCGTTTTGTGATTGCATCTAGTCATCTTAGCATCATTCACTAAAACAATTGTTACTTATGGAATTTTAGGATTTATATGTTAAAATCATCATATTATATAAAGGTTTGTATTTTACCTACACTAAATTCTCAAACAAATTATTTAATTATCATTAATATGGAACGATTTCCATGAGCATTTTACGTTTTGTTATTCCAAAACCAAGGTCATTACTTTGCCACACAAGTGAATAATATGCGGTTTTACACGTTCGTATTAAAGGATAAACGAGCACTTTACGAGCTAGTGAGGGGAAAAACACTTTTCTTACTCTTAGTTAATGTCGTCAATGCTTAGGGTTTTCGATGTCATTTTTAGTTTTAGAATATTTTCATACTTTAAACGTTTACCAGTTTACGTTACATCAATAAAAAAAATAATTATGGTAGCTCTATGGATGACAGTGCTTTTACCCAATACTTCCAAGTTATTAATATAATTACAATTAATATTAATATTTTAGTAAACCATTATTTGATAAAAGATTGATGATGGGCAGCAGCGTCATCATAGTGGACACATTACTGCGATCGCCAATCCGCTTGCCCAGCGTGGCGATTATTGGGCATTTACCTCCTAATGCGTCTCTACACTGAAAAAAATGCTAAGTTGGATTTATCAGATCTTTCGTAATTCTAACCGGAAATTAAGGTTGATTGGGTCCTATCACAATTTTTTTTTTGATTTTACCAAACTTTTTATGTTGGCATTCTACTAAATTTGGTTGATTACACCAGTTTTTTGTTGATTTTACCAGTTGTTTGGTATAATGTACAATGTTCTTTGTTGATTTAACCAGAACTCTGGTATCAACTTCAACCTTTTTAGTTTTGTAAATTTGATAGCAAGGATTTGTTACATATATCAAAGTTTCCTCGTAATATAGCCAACCTAAGTCACTTTGGTAAATATTTTTTTCAGTGTACGCATACTTAATAGGAGAGGCCTACGTCCAGCAGTGGATTATCATAGGCTGATGATGATGATGATAAATAAAAATGTGATGCAGTGTATAGCAAAAAATATCATACTAACAATTTATGGCTGTTTCTATTTGTAGTATTTGGAGAATTTCGTCATAGGAATCCTTAAATTGAGGATTCACAGATTTCACAGATAATAAAGCTGTGGATTGCTGTGTAAGTGTATGCTTTTTTTCATGTGATAGGATATTTAAAAGTTAAACCACTTCACATAACAGAAAATCGGCTAAATTCATGTTAGTCTATGTGATGAAAAGTTAAGTTTGATTATCATATTTACTACTGCACGTACATATATTTTTACTTACTTAACTCGAATATTGCAAATGAGAAATTATTATTAATGGTTTAAAATATAGGTACATACACAAATCACAAAAGTCTAAATCTGGAGAAATGTTACGTTGTTCTTCCACTCACGTTTTCGTTTGTTTCAAGTTATTTCATAATCGATTTTAATGTACTATTACGCATTCTGATAGAGCGTGACCACTAAAATATTACTAACATTCATGGCGGGAAATTCAAAAAGTCTTGGGATGGTCACACTTTGTGATGTAGGAATTAAGAGTATACTAGAATATATTTTTGATTTGTGCACGCATAAGACACTTATAGAAATTATTAACATAACATGCACTCACATAAAATTAACGAAAAACACATAATCATTATATACACTTACTACTCACAATAATGGATTTTGTAACAATGTGAGAAATGAAATGCAATCTAGAATCTAGATCCTTATATTTGCAAACTTACCCCGTTTATGAGATTCAGGTTTTATTCAATACTTTAGTCATCTGGGAACATGTGAGAACTAAAACGTAAATTATTAAAATATTAACACTAATCTACTGCATTGATTTTTTTTTAACAATAGACAATTAGTGATACCGTAAGGAAATAACTGTCAACAATATTTTGTTGGTCAGAATCTATGGTTGTTTTGACGTTCATTTTAATAAGAGAAGAATATTAATATGGTTAGACCTTTTGCATGTAAAGATACGTAAAATTCAGAACCTTTTGAAAGCGCTCATAGTATCAGCTCTCGAGTGTGATTTGCTTGCTGCTTGGTAAAGGATAGTGGATTAAGAATCCAAAATGGTAAGCCATTTTGGCGATGGCCGCAAAATATTAAAAAATATTGAATACTGGCCAAAATACTTCAAAGTACGAGTAAAACAATGCAGGCTAAAGACTACAAGTCCGTTCCTTCGTATCGAGTCGGATAAAGTTCGCGATAGCTCTAAATATGCGTTAGCCTACAGAGCCTCAGTCTAAGGCATTCAAGCGCTTAGTAGCGAATTTACGGTTACGAGTTCCGGCCCCGTATTCCTAAATTGTATCGGGAAGGGCGTGATTTGTTGAAGAATATCTTCCTCGAGTAAACGAGTCGGATACGTTCTACAATTTACTTAAATAAAATAGTTCTTTTATGCAGTAGTAGCTATGCTATCTCACTATACATAATTAAATTAAAATGTAGAGGTAGGTTCCCTCCTAATTCATCAGTGTCTGCCTAATTATCAATATAATCCCTTTTATTACCCTATCGTCCTTATGCTATTGAAATAAGGAAGGAATTTAATAATTAAACACGTATTTATGCCCTAGACCGTAGGTATATATATTATGTTTATATGTTTCGAGTGAAAGGATTAGGAAAATGTGTTTCGAGCCGATGTTTATTTAGGTGTGTACCTTTGATTTCACACACATCTGCTTATAGCCGACCCTTTTAATGTCTTTAGTTCGGTTTATTCACTCAAAGACCATGTTTAAGTAGGGTGTAGGTTAAATATATATGCTAGTATTAAACGTAGCGACAATATTCGTTGGATAGGCGGCCCAAGCACGTATCGCTTGGCTTTATGTATGGGAAAAAGCGCCTATACTTATCCTACAAATTCGACCAGTGTCTGTCCAACTGATACCAAGTCACCATGGAGTTTAAGCATAAGCAGCGAAAGCGTACGACGTGGGTTCTAATTCTACCTCGGACGCTGGTGATTTCGATATGTTTTCTAATATAATTAATAGATTAAATTAGAGTAACTAATGTAGGGTAAACGTACGCAGTCGGCAAGTGTGCGCAATAATATATATTTTGGTCTCAAATGTATGGAATTGGTTACAAGTTTACACCACATGACTCTTAACATTTATTTCTCAAATTTGCAATTAAATATTTACTAATACTTCAACTTCAGATGCAGCTTTTCTACGGTGTGATCAGTGAAGATGACATTATTATGTAAAGGAATTTCTAAGGCGAAAAATTGTGACTATAGACGAGAAATTGATAGCATGGGTAGAAGTACCTACCTACACATTCCAATATTCTACTACTAACTACATCTGATCTGAGGTTAACCGCGGACGGGTGGACTGGTAGACAGATAATATTGGGAAACTATAACTTGATTACGGAACCCTAAAATGACCAAATTCATAGAAGGCTAAGGCGGGAATCGAAACCAGGTCTTCAGCTTACGCGGCTACATTTTATTTTATACATAGTTCAAAAGCCTGAATCATAAAGCTATCCATATTTTCTCTACCTACTCTCCTTACACGTGATACAGTTAATACAGCTGCTCACAGTCAATAACTGGAGAGGAAGCAATGTGTTTATCCTCAAAGAGAAAAGCCAGTCCCGTTGAATACGTATAACATACGTGATTTATATAGTTATTCACGTGTAATATTCTCACTTTTCAAGAATATCGGGATTTGACGTTTAAAAGGGGGTGGATTTAGAAAAGCCGTCAGATTTCGGGTCGCGGATTACTTGCGCGCGGGTGCTATGGAATCCGACTCTGGTTCTATTTTACTGTTGTATTGTAATGTAATATACAACGTTTAATATAATTTTATGAATTGTGAGTTCCTTGCTAGGAGACAGAATAAAAACTTATTGTTTATAGACGCAGTGGAAAGAAACACGACCAACCTTTAAGGAATGATTACAGAATTTATATCAATTAATTCATTAGCACGAGGATTAGACAGCACGAGGGTATTATAAAATCACAACTAGTCAAATGAATTATTACATTTATATGCAAATACATACATACTTACGTTTAGTACATACGAGTACAAAAATTCAAAATTTGAATTTTGTTTATTATTTATATAGCGTGCATTATTGTTCTTACTTCAAACAACTGGACTAAATTAGTGAACGCACTACAAAATACTTTCATGATTTATAAAAAAAAAACACTTCTTTTTTCATACAAAATAACTCAACATATATTCGTCACCAGATGGTTTATCTTTGCTTGTCACATCTGCGGCCCTACCGAAAAACGAAATTCGTAAATTTCTAGGATTTGTCTCTCTCACTCTAATGACGCCTTCGGTTGAGTGACAGAGAAAAATTCTCTAAATTTCCGAATTTCGATTTTCGCGATAGGCCTGTTAATAGCTATATGGATCTTCCATGACTGTATCAAATTAGTGTTCGCATTACAGTTATTCTACTCAATATGTAAAAACATATTGAGCAGAGGTTATGGCAATATGGTTAAAACAAACATAAAATTGTTATCTAGCATTGGGTTAATAATACTAAAGCCTACGTTAGGGTTAAGTTACGGTTTGAGGTAATTTTAAAAATACTCGCTGTATTCTAGGATTAATAAAAACCTGCTACTATCTATTTTATTTCGCAATTCAATTTTTGATGACTTTGGTCATTCAGAATAGACTTGATGATCTTTAGTCTAATTCTTATGAAAACGTAAGAACTTAATATTTAATTTAAGTACCTACATTCAATGATACACCTTTCAAGACGCTGCTCACCTCGTCCAGATATAATTTTCTTTCTCTGTGAAATGTTTTCTCAAAGGACGATCTGAGATTCTCAAGGGTATTCATCTGATTATTTTCGAACAAAAAAGACAGAGATGAGCTTATCATTATGAAAAAACTTTACTAAAGCATTTCTAAAAGATTCGGCTTACATTTTTGATGGTCTGCCTTGCTAAAAATAAATGTAATTATTGTTATTCAAAGCGTGTGGTCTTTGGCTTAACTCGTGCTTACAGCCCTACCATAAATATCAGGCAGACCACGGTATTTAAGGGATTGAGATTAAGCTCTGATGGAGGTTCAGCGGGTTATTCCAATTTATTTAGGTTAAAGACTAAATACAAGTACAACACTGGTTTTATAATATCTACAGTACCAACATGATTAAGCTCTTTAGTTGACGATCCGTTGAGCTTTTAATTATATATATACCTATTATGTATATGGCGATCCAAATTGATAACTCAGGGATAGTAGGTACTTATATACTTGTGAGTTATGAATTGATTGAAGTTTTGACTGTTTTTCAGATTGGGCAAAAATGCTGTGGCGTCTATAGGTATGTATCTAAACCACTAATTGGAGTTCGAGGCCAAAGAATCTACGAAAATATTGCCACAACAATGAAATGTTCATACAATAGTAAATCCTTATTTTCTAAAAACAGACGTTGAGATATCTTATTTATTCGTAATTTTAATTCTTTAATTTATAGAAACAATATTATTTACTTATTTTCACGTAAATATAAGATATTTTAATAAAAACGGAATTATCCGCAATTATTAGTAACAAAGTTGGTATTGCGCTGGTATCACCTCAGGTGTTAATAACATTTGGTACAGCAATTTAACTACACATAAATTAAAACCCTATTTCTGCATACGTTTAGAAAATTGCAGAATAATACATTGTAGCGTGCTTTATGTTCACATTTCGTATTCGTAAAATTCCTTTGACCTACAAATTTTTTTGGTAGTGCTATAGTTCTCCATTTAAATTATCATAGAGATCTAACGTTTTGTTTGTGTTCCCTGGTAATTTTAAGTTCTTTACTAGAAAATGTTGTCATATCAATTTTAGTTAAGAGAAAAGAAAAGTTTTTAGGTATTTACGTGTTTTTAAGAAAATCCTAGTTGTGACAGCCATATTAAACAGAAAGGCGTAAAAACATTACAGAGGTATATAATGTTTTTATTAGAAATTATTTTAAGTAAATAATTAAAATAACAAAAAGGTTGTGGAAACCTGAAAACTTTATTAGACAATGACATAAGAGACTTTGACATATTTGACAATAACGCATCTGTCGTAGTTTCGTTGGCCTCGAACTCCAATTACTGGTATAGTCAACATCAACAAAATGTTTTAGACAAATATCGTGAGCCGAGTTAAGGGGCCTAATTATAAACATATTTAGTCGGTTCAGTATACATCTTAGCTCAGCAATGGAATTCATGTAACTTCAAGTAGCTTCATTACTTAGAACTTCGCATACGTAAATATGTATAACTTCAAACATCTCATCGCGGAAGTGGAAAATTTCCTAATTTCGGCGCGTAGATCATCTGCGCGATTGTCGGCAGATTCAGCGATGATAAAACGTATTCATAGCGTTTACGTTTTGACATTGCGTCGCGTCAGATGCAACAGGGCAGCGATTGGAGAGGGGGAGAGCGCAGGCGCGGGCGGCGAGGGTGCGGGGGGGGCGGGAACAGCCTCCACGTTTGTTCTTAATGAATCGCCGCTACCCGCGGCTCGCGCTGCGCTCGTACTTTCGTGCGCTCTCTTTAAAAAGTTGCCTGGCTGCGATTCTCGCCATCTCCCTCCCGCGCTACCGTGTGCATTAAATAATAACCAGGGGCGGCTGCAGTGGCCGGTGACCGATGCTTCCATACAGGTAAGATGGAAACATACTTTCCTGCGGAGTTTGTTGTTGTACAGTTGTTTTGCTAATAGTTGTATTAGTGCATAAAAAAGTTCGTGTTAGCTTTGAAAGTTTTCTAAAACTATAGCTCAGCAGTTGTTTTATTCATTATAACTCTACCAGACGTAATAAAGTAGTTGTTTTCGATTGCGTTCATCAAGTAAGTAATTAAAGCATTCGTTTCAGCAGCGTTAGAAAATCTGAATTACTTTTTCTGAAGATCTATGTGGAAAAGTCCGTAATAAAACTACTCTGGATTGTTAACGTATAATTGGGATACTTTTTTGTGCAAATTAAATTATTGTGCTTCTTTTTTTATATTGTGATATTTTCTTTCTTTTAGTTGTGATAAGGTAAGGGAAAATATAAATTACATCTACTGTTACACATTATTTATGTTGTCTGTACCTACAAATGTAAGTAGTAGATAACTAAATTCACATGGGAAATATCCTGATGTTGCGATAGACGATCCCCAGTCACCCTTAGATCCGTCATTAAAGAATCCCGCGATGCTATTACTGAGCGTCCGGCAACCGATATACCGAGTAAAATTTATAGATTCTCATTAAGATTCTATCTCATTTTATTAAGTACGAGTATACCCACTGGGAAAACCACTTGAATCACGTGTCATGTACGCAAACATCTGGAATTCGTATCTACAAAAACAATTCGAAATATAATTTTGAGGGTTACTCGTTTCAATTTCGTCGTGGTAGCCTTTGTTCAAGATAACAATGGATCTGTCAATGTTTCAGCTACGATGAATAAGCCGTCGATGGGTAAAAATTGTTGTCGCCGCAGAAAAAACGACTGGAGCCGTTTTTTGGATTTCATTAATGATTTCGCCAATCGAGACTTCAGAAATTGGCATTTTAAAAAGCTTAATTAACCGACAGCAGACTATTGCGTGCTTTTCTTTAAGTATGAGTAATTATATTACTTATTTAGACATCACGCGATTGCAAATAGAGCCAACGCATAGTCTTGCTAGACTAAAATGTCTTCATTAATCTACATTGAAATGTATGTACTTAACAATATACGAGTATCTATATATTCTTTGCGTGCATCTTCGTGGATCTACTCTTTACTTATAGCTTAAACAAAAATAGATGTGCTTGATTTTTATTTCAGTTTGTGTTCAGCCGTATTTAACTAAAGATTTGCGATGAATGTGTTATTACATACACATAGGCTTAATCCCCTACGTTTTGACCGCAAACCGTAATTTACAGTGATTATTAATACGCCGCAAATTAAGCTACGCTTGATATACTCTACAGAAGCAGTAATTCAATATGGCAACGTAAAAATATAGCTATATGTTTTTTCTGTTTACCGATGAAGAAAACATCAATGTTTTTCAGTACCTACTTATGTTTGTATATAAGTACTCTTGCTTAGTACACCTGAAAGGATCATAGTGTATTGGATGAATAGTTCTTAGGTTAGTTTTTAAGGTCTAATTAGTTATGTAGGTAAATTTAGATAAACTTGCATTTTTTACAGTCACGTCAGATTTAGTTTTTCTTGTATTCATATTGAGATGTCAGAATTTATAACACTTGGAAAAGTTATACAACCAAACCAATTTACATTGCTGTATGATACTCTTTTAAATATATTGCGGTGTGATTCGCTTTAGGGCCACACCTCATCCATCTTAGTCCGATCGGTTTAGGCTGATAAGTTATGTAACTCAAAGATAGATAATTATAAACAAAAACCTAAATATTCTGGGTCAATACACATAAATTAATCTAGCTTCACACTAAACAAAACTTGTACGATGGTTACTAAGCGATGATATTGCTTCGTATGAAAATAAATACATACATACTTAGGTAACATAAGAACAATCATGTTAAAGTATATTGATTTAAACTTTCACGATTATCACTCATATTTTAAAGACAAAGACCCGTTTGTCTATAAAATATGAATCATGACAAAGGAAAAAATATCTGTGCACATCACATAAATATTTGTCCTTACTAGTATTTGAACCCGCGCAGCTTCATAGGCAGTCACTAACAACTATGCTAAGGATCCGTTCTTTGTCATAGTAAAGTTATTATTAGCCTTTTTGGACCGGCTAATGCTAAACGGCCGTAGTTTAGGGGGCCGCCCTTATACCCATCGGCGCGAGCCAGGCACAGACACTGCCAATCGTATCGAAATTACATTAATTTTAATACCGCTTCTTTTGTCTCCGATCACTGATGACGGACTCTTCAATATTTATTGGCACATTCTCGGGTTAGGCCACAATATTAGGCTTAATTGTTGGAGGTGTCAAGAATGTATGAACTTAACGTAACCCGAGATTGTGCCGAAGTAAGACTAATTAATTGAGTACATTAGTGTGAAAGTTTAGTGTTTTACTTCGTTTTTAGGGTTCCGTAGCCAAAATGGCAAAAACGGAACCCTTATAGATTCATCATGTCCGTCTGTCCGTCTGTGACAGCCGATTTACTCGGAAACTATAAATGCTACAGTAACGAAATTTGGTAAGGATATGTGTTGTATGAACCGCTACAGGATTATGATACTAAATTGTAAAAAAACCATGGGGGTGGGGGCCCTCTATACATGTAACTGAGGGATAGAATTTTGTTTGTTGTATATAAGCGTGTGGGGTATTAATAGAAAGGTCTTTGAAAATGATATGAAGGTTTATAAATCTCATTATTATTTAAGCATATTGTTTTCGAGATATCAGCTCTCAAAGTCTGAAAAATGTGCCCCCCCTCTATTTTTTAAACTTCGCGATATAAAATTCAAAAACAAAAATATGTTATGCACATTAATAAACTCTATCAACGATTTTTAGTTTGATTAAATTATCTCCTATAGTTTTTGAGGTAGGTTGATTTAACTGTATTTTTTTAATAATAAATTGATAATGGTACGGAACCCTTCGCGCGCGAGGTTGACTCGCACTTGGCCGGTTTTTTTAGCATTACTGTACCATCGTAGACCAAACCAAACAAACAAATTTTAAAAGGCACATCTATTATTAAATCTGGCAGGTGTTAGATTAGACCTACTGCTTTCAACAGAATGCTTTAGGTATTTACGAGGTATTTTCATACCGTTTTGACTGAACGTTCTATTTGCTTGAGCAATGGGAACACCAGTCACTGGCAGTCAGGCTTGAGGTTTAAACCTTGATTTAGCTTCAAGTCAAAATGAATTCTTGTTGCTTCGAGGTTTTTCTATTATGTCTCGAATTTATTTCCTACCTTAATACCTATTTTTAATACTGTGTGTTTTGATTTTATAGTGCAATGCGTAACTTTCACAAACAGATGATAAACAGGGAATAATCATAAGTCTGTAGAGGTCTAGACCTCTACGGAGCGGCTAGAAATGTTGCTACATTAATAGGACAAATGAAAATATTTAATACATAAGATAATTTGATCTATTCCACACATGTTGGACAAACATAAACTAAACCAAATATTTAAGTAACGAACAATATTACATAAGTAGGTACCTTAATTATTAATGGTTAAGTCCCAAGTAATTCACAACGTTGCGCAACACCTGCAGAGATGCCGTAACGCTGGTACAGTACATTTCCATTTACCCGTAGATAAAGCTATACATAGGTAAGCTTTATGGTATGCATTAAGTACGTTCAGATGTAAGCGGTGTTGTGGCGAAGCGCAGATGCAAATATTGCCAGTATCGTGCGTTCGTCGGAAGCAGTTTGATACAACGAAGCACAATTTCCTTCGCTGACGTGCCGCCCGCTTTCTGCAAACGGTTGATAGTGAAGTTAGGCTATAAAGTAAGCTTCAAAAGCGTTCGAATGCTAACAATGAGAAACCGTGATTACAAAATAAAATGGATTAATTAATCGATTTAAGCTGTTCATTTCACATTATTTAAAACTTTATAAATGCAAATATGTATGTAAACGTTCACGAAGAACACAATAAAGAGCAGAAAAATATTTTAACATCCTATAATACGTAGATACATAAAAAATAAGTGGGAGATTGCTAATTGAATAAGTTTTTATGACTGATAAAGTCGAGAAGAATTAACATTGTTGAAGCACACTGTCGGGATTCCAATAGAATTCTTTAATTCAATCTCGAAGCCAAACATCAAGAATGAGGTATTTTAATGAGATTTTTCAAGCAGAACAAAAAATAGACGAGACATAATACGAATAAGTCAAATTCCTTCACAAGCGACACCGCATGTAGGAGCGGTATTTTCCAATAAAAAGTTCAATAAATGTACAACGAGACGGGTATTAGCGCCGCAAAATTCCTCGTCGCGTAATAATAACATAAAGATTTTCCAATACGTGTCCCAATAACAGTGCCGGGGATCGAGATGGCACTACAGCCTCTGTTGCTTCCTCACCAACTTCGCTGCCACCGCCTGCGGCACTCGCCCGCGACACTTATCAGCTTGGTTCATCTATTTATACTCCAGGACATAGAGAATCTCGAATAACGGTTGAAAAATGAAGCTTTATTAATATGGGCCAGGGGCGGAGCGTTCATTTTTCTTTGATACTGCTGAGGACGATAAGAATTCGGGTTTGAAATTCGTATATATATCTTATGCCATACCTTACTTATCGTTAAAGAGACGACGCTTTGGCCATTGACGATCGTAATAGATAACCGTTGCCGTTCTGACTACGCGTTCAATTATTTATAACATGACTAGATATGACCTATCGCAATAGTAGTTTATGCAACAGTACATAATGAGAGCCATTAAAACATGAGTGTGTTTTTGTAAAATCAGCGTAGCAAGTTTTACAACAGGTTCACACGAGAGTGTTTTAAAGTCTAATTATGTGCCGTTGCATACACTACTTTATCTTAACACATATCATAAATGCCCCTAATCGCCACGCTGGGCAAGAAGATTGGCGATCGCAGTAAAGTGTGATATAAAAAATATCTTGTAAACAAATAAATATCTTGGGACATCTTACACAAATCAACCTAGTCCCACGGTGAGCTCAATAAAGGCCTGTGATGTGGGTAGCAGGCGACGATATAATAGATAGATACTTATAGATACTTAAATACACAGACAGCCATGACCAAGGAACAAATATTTGTGATAAATAAATACACAAATAATGCCCTCGCCGGGATTCGAACCCGGAACCTCGTAAAGCAAGGTCACTACCACCTAGGCTACGGAGGCTGATATGACGCGGCTTTTCCCCTCACCAGCTCGTAAAGCGCTTGTTTATTATTTAATACGTAAGGGTAAAAACGTCATTTTAATCACTAGTGAGTAAAGTAATGACATTCGAGCGTTCTGCGTTCGTTTGACAGATAACAACGTAAAATACTCATTAATGAGCCATTCCACATTCATGATAATTACATAAAATGTTCGAGAATTTCGTTTACTGATTAATATATAACAAATAATTATTTTACATCAAAATTATTATTTAAAAGTGAGATTACATGTTCATAATAATTATTCATTATTATGTACGGCTCGGCTCTTGAACTATGATGACAGAGATCCTGACAAACCAATAAAGCAGAGCGGGGTTAGTTACACATAGGATACGGGAGCCTAAAAATTGAACTGTAATTAGAAAAACAGCTAAGATAATCTTTTCATCTTGCACACTCAAAGTTTTCGCTGATAGAGGAATCTGTCTCGGTTACTGACTACTTACAGTTCGGCATTTCAATCCCTTTGCCGAATTCCCGACATTCCGCCGTGACCTCACTCAAATTAACCCATTATTTTCTAACATAGTTTCGAGTATTCATTAACAATATTGAAATATCTGCGGTAACTATTTTGTGTTCAAGGCAAATTCAATTATGAGCTACAATATTATGATTTTATTGTATCAGTAACTATCAAAATTTAAATTCCGGTGTTCCATGTTATGATATGGGCTTATGGCAGCACATCTTACAAAAAAACACCTATATTTCACACAAATTCATTAATAATTTATCAAGTTCCGCTCGAAAGAATTTTTGTTGCTTTTTCAAAATATAGAAATAAAACAATTTTAACGGATTATATCGCGTAAATTAATTAATTTAACTACATACCGATGTTTCGAACACTTTAAAGGGTTCGTAGTATACGGGTGAAATTATATCCCGTGAATATCTATCGCGGTAATCGAAGAATAGTAGTTTATGCAAACGTACGTAATGAGGGGCATTACAACTCGAGTGTGGGTTTATGAAACGAACCGAAGGTGAGTTTCATAATAGCATCACACGAGTGTTGTAATGCCTGATTACGTATAGTTGCATACACTACTTTATCTACACACATATCATAAGTGCTCTAAGATGCGTTCAGAAACAAAGCCTTCTCATACTTGGATCTCTACTTTTGCGGCAACAGGTTGTTAATTGCGGTCATAGCTGCATTGAATATGTCCGGCGGAGTGCTCATATCGTTACCCGAGTCACTGCCACTCATTATCAAGTAATTATCAGTATTATCACAAAATATTCAATTTTTTTCACAATTTTTCACTTGTAGTAGTAAGCCAACAAACAAAAGATAGCTGCTCGGAATGGCAGCGATTTGAATCTCTGTAACTTTTTTTTAAATCATAGACAATCGAGTGATGTCCCTAATCTTGTGTCACTCGATATGAAAATATCGTCCGATTGTAACTAAAAAACGTACAGAATTAATTTTTTGTATCGATGACTGGCTGAATATCTATAGATACCAGAATAGAAACCCCACTTAAATCTGACAGCTGTTCCAAATTTAAAACTCATAACCTCCGGAAAAATCGTATATAATGTTAACATTATGTATCTGCCAAGTTCTGATGGTGGGTAATGCTGGTCATTGTCTATTGTTTCTGAACGCATTTTGAGCACTTAACGATATTTGTGTAGATAAAATTATATAGAGAGATATACTACAAGAAAAATGAATTACTTAAACGAATACTACCTTTCTTAATTGTATATTGTTTTAAGGGTATCCTGTCGTTTGACCAAAAATTGTTTAACAAATTTACACTTGGCAACCAACTACTGGCAAAATTATGTTTCGGTAAATCCTTTTTTCTACAAAAACATCTTTGACAATTTATTATCTTAGCCAAATAATTAACAAATAAAATATCATTATATAAGAGGTATTTTTGGCAAAAGAATATTTAACAACAAAGTAAACGAATAAATTTACCATTAGCCTAAAAATGTTTGCTAAAATGGGTTGGAGTATAGCAAAGAGGGTTTTTCTGTTGCAACCCAGTAAATTTTTCCCCAAAATCAAAAATGGCCGAGATATTCGACATCAAATTAAAAAAAAATTAACATAACATTCATCGTAATCTTGACCAAAATCTGCAGTGAGCGAGCGAAGCGAGCGAACAAAACCTTCCGGGGCAGATCCGACTCGGATAGGTTAGGTTAGAAGACTAAGGCGGGAGCTTTGCTCCCGCCTTAGTCTTCGAGGTTATTTTTTTTTATTGTGACCCAGAAAACTTTTCCCCAAAATCGAAAATGGTCGAGATAGGTATTCGGTGAATGTACAAATATGTTAAACGTAGTTTTAGGTGACATGTAAAATATACAATTGATTTATTTATTAATTTATACATTTGTTCTAATGTATTAATTGCTTTATGATTATTTGTCAATTGAGTTTTTGTAAAATGATACCTACATTTGCGGAATAACATTTTTGCCACTTACTACATTGGTGAAACGTTTGTTGTAAAATAAATATTTGCTAACATTGTTTTGGTTAAACATTAGTGAACCTGTTTTAAGTTTTTTTTTATATAATTATGTTTAAATGATTTAATAACATAACATCGAATTCACTCTCAAATATTGGTGTCGGTATAAATTCGTTATTAGGTACATATTTTAAATTGCATGATCGTTTGTATAATTCCCTTGTTTTTTCACCCAAACTGCGGAATCAAGCCCAAATAGGTACGGTACATTTTTGTTGCTAGGAATACATAAAGTACAATTTTTTTGGAATATCTTTCTTAGTTTTAACTAAGTACCTGTAACTTGACCTTTCGTTCCATAACGTTATTCAATTGCAAGTTTCTAGAACCTGCATAAATATAACGTATGCAAAAAGTCTGAGATACGTCAAAACAATTATGTCTTTCCGTTTATACCTACCCTTTTTTATATGCCAATAGAATAAATATAAGACTTCATTAACCAAACGTAAAGTATCGAGTTTACCAACACCAATCTCACCAGATTTGAACTCACGTGCTTAGGCCCTGGTTTCTCTGGCCGGCGACCGGCAACCGACGCGAATGTTTGAGGGTGGTTTCTCTGAAACGTGCTCGGCAGCGGGTAACCGACGACGTGTAAGAGAAACCACCCTCAAGTACTAAGACCGAGTGGCCGAGCAGTGCAGGCATCAGCCGCGAAAGCTGAGCACGTGGGTTCGATTCCCACCTCGGACGTTGGTGATCTTGGTCGTTTTTTCTTTGGTATATGACATCCAATATTTATAATTTATATGAAGGGTCCACGGAAAGAACATGTCTAGTCAATTCAAATTACAGAAGGAAAAACCACCTTACTTTTAACAGAATAAGGTGTGAATTTGCCCTGATTTTTTTAAGTACGAGTACTAGAGATGTTTTTTTCCGTGGACCCTTCATATAGTATTAAGTGTGACTACTGGGGAAAAATATAAACACAAATTAAAATATTAGTTAATAAATAATTTGATTTAAGTTTTCACAATAGCTTCAACATGAATAATTTCAAAATTAGCCTACAATACATCACAACATCACATAATTTCCCCTTGTAGAAGTGGACTACCCTAACACAAACATGTTATTACAGTCTTAATTCTTCATCATTCAACTTGCATACACTCTCGTGTTCCCTTGGGTGGTAGAGCAAGATTGTATTTAGATCATCTATTCAATTTGAATTTAATTATCCAATTAGGAAGGAATCAAACTCAATACAATATTTTAAATATTTATTCCGTTTGCTGGAGCCTGACTACTTCGAATTTCGAATATGCATCTAGTTTTATTAGAGACGGCTGAATATTTGGTATTTCATCGCAAAGATATGCTGAACTTTTTTGTGGATACCTGTTGTATATAAATAGGTATGTAATTGTGCTGTATAACGATCTTAGAGTTTCGTAAAGCATATTATTTTACATGCCTATCATGCTCTTTTTAGGTTCGCGCGTGGTCAGCTAAATAGTTACTTTTACAACACAATTCTGTATGTCTGCTTTTAGCTTTACGCCCAGTGATCTTTATTCTTGAAAAGTTATATTTTGGCTTGAACATAAGTCATCACTATAAACACATATACATACATACAAATATAATTATTCATAAAAACACTCGATTGTTCTAACCTTCTAGTTATGTTCAAAATCAAAGACAAATGTAGTTTTTGAGATAATTATTTAGCGATGTGAGACTGAAGGTTCTCTTTTATCTTTTTGGTACGGATCCCTAAAATGATCAGCGGTAGCGACTTTTCCCATCTCATTATTTATAGAAGTGCTCTCTTACTCTCCGTAAAGCCCTTGTTCACCTTTTTAATTTTTCTTTGCTAGTGACAGCCCAATCTTTCTTTTCAAAAGGCGACAAAGGGATTTAGTAATTAAATTCGTAAAGGATTCGCCGGTAACGAGCAAAGTTCTTACCCCCGATGAATGTAATTCCAAAGAAATTTTAACTTCTTCAATTTATTGGTTCCTGTTTAATGTTGCAAAACTGTTTTTTTTACTTACAAAATTTTCCAAGGTACTGGTTTGAATTGGCTTATAGTCGATAACTAGAGTTTTTAATGCCTAGAGTTCTGTTTAATGTATACAAACAATTATTACATAGGTATTTCACGGTATTGATCTATTTTTAGTGAAATATTATTTGACCGACTCTTATCTCACTTACGACCTTTTGTTTTGCGTCATTAACAATAGAAAAGTGCTCGACTGCTGATTGTCTAGTAAGTGTTAACGCAAAACAAAAGGTCGTAAGTAAGATAACAATCGGTCAAATAATATTTCTCGAACTATACCTGGCGACCAGTAAGTATGCTATCCTTGATGACCATGAAGTATTTACCGTCGGAACAAGCATTACTCAAAAATAAATATTTTTATATCAATAAAATTTTATATCAGTCGATGTTGCACTTCGCATTAATTGAAACTGATTTTCACTAATGTCCTTTGTTACTACAATTTCCTATTGTATTCCAAAGAATAAGAATAAGAATGATTTATTTGCAGAAAAGGGTTGTATATATAGGTGTTCATACATCAAGTATACATTCACATCATCAGCCTATGATAGTCCACTGCTGGACGTAGGCCTCTCCTATTAACTATGCGTATAGACGCATTAGGAAGTAAATGCCCATAATCGCCACGCTGGGCAATCGGATTGGCGATCGCAGTAATGTGTCCACTATGAGGACGCTGCTGCCCATCATCAATCGTTATAAAAAAAATGGTCAGTGACACTTCAATCCGAGTTGACTCTTACGACACCCGCAGGAAGAGTTGGGGTGGTGACAAATGTATTCTTACTACCGTCACCACACGGCTATACATTAGTTCGCCTTATTCAGCTGTAGATGTACACTGTAAATACATGTTGATAAAACAATATTTTAGCAACAAATTTGTAGAACAGCATAAGATATTTTACTTTTTACCAATTAAATCAATCCCGAAAAAAAAACACAAGTGTTTTTGCATGATTTCATTCGTTCTTATACTGGTACCTTTGTATAAAATCATGCTTTTAATAAAAGTACAATCGTCTTTTGGCGACATCGCCACAAATATTATTATAATTAAGATTTATTATAAAATTCGTGTTAATTGTTTTTAAATCATAAGTTCCAAAGAGTTTGTAATGTGTCTGTTTGGTGAATTGAACAGTTCAATCTGAAACAAGCCAAGAAAACATGGATTTTAAACGCGTAAACTTGGCTTTTCAAAATAATGTTAAAGTTTTAAGCATTATTGTAATAACAAAGTTACACGCCGTAACTAGCCCTAAAAAGGTTTAAGGGCGCCATATGAACTCAAATCTCGGAAAGGAAGTTAACCGCGATTTTGGTTAGTGTAATTTATTTAATCCAAGTTGTTCAGTTCGTTTATTAAGCAGGGGGTAGATTAACACCGGGAGCTTAACGTAAGACTTGACTTCTCCCCCTCTCCCCAGGACTAGGGGTTCGCGTGACGCAGACAGATAAGCTAATTACTTATTGTGATTTACAAACTGGTTCTTAGCAAATTTTATACTTAAATTTCAGGGGGCAATTGTGAATAATGAGCAAACGTTGTCCACCAACAATGGCCTCAATTAACCGGACAATTTAACTTTTTTATTGCGAATTAAGACACTGGAAACGTTGAGGTTGAACACTGACTGCTGAATTTATTGCCCTTGTGTTGACTTTAGTACAGATTTTAGCACTGCAACATTTGTTAGAGCGCTCATACACCTGTAAGTTCTTACGTAAGCCATACAGGTGTATGGCTGGCCTTATATCGAAATAAATAATCTATATTTACTCTGTCCAATTAGCTTGTCAGTAGAAAAGGTGGCCAATTCAAATTTTCTATGGACAACTAACTGTTCTAGCCTACATTTTAAATTTTGCTGCCTTTCACTTTCATTAATAAACCGAAATAACTCAAAATTATAGGATCTTGAGATTTTAAGATATTACAAAATAAAGCAGAGAGGAGCAAGGGATGACTTCAACAATCGCCATTAAATCCCGCCGGCAAACGAAATAGTAGACTTTTGCATAGTACTCGCTTCAGTAAGAAAAGTGATTCGTAAAATTTTAAACGCGATTTTCCAAAATTTGGAATTTTGAGTTATTTCAGTTTATTAATGAAGGGTCGACATATGAAATTAGGTAGGTACAGTTATTCCCTAAGGTGCCCATATGAACATTCTAAAAATCCTCGTCGATTTCCGCACGAGCCGGCCGTGAGAGAAGGGGAAATTTATATTTTTTCAGTTTTTTGCTTGAATGTCGAAAACTATTATTTAATAACAAGCGCAGCGTGGGTAGGTTACAACAAGGTGGGCTGATGACCTGGTGAAGCTCGCAGAAGTCCGATGGATGCGGGTGGCGCAGGACGGGCCGGTGTGGCAATCTTTGGGGGAGGTACATGTTCAGCAGTGGACGTCTTTCGGATGATATGACGATGAATATGGCTTTAGTTAAACTTCTACTTTTTTGTCACATTTGTAGGAAAAACTACGTAAGTAGTTGCGTTGTTATACCATGGCAAAAAAATCAAGAGTACAAACTTGAGTTTCTTAATAAAGTTTAACACTTTGAGCTCGGGAAACTCCCGAGGGGAGTTCTCTGTGTGAGGTCCATTTTCGCTACAAAGCGGAAAAATCACGGGATCGGCTACGAGCGTAGCGCGTAGCACTCGTCCGCAATGAAAGTGTTAAAATTGACCATTGAGTGCTACGAACCCACTATTATTACACGTAAGGCGGGATGTAGCTCGTAGCCGTAGCAGCTACGAGCACTGGTTCGTAGCGGTCACGAGTTAAGATTGCGTAGCGCGTAATCATTTGAAGTTAACAATGAAATAACGCATATAAATTGCAAATTGATTACTCTGCATTTTCTTTTGCGTTTACTCTAGTTAATCATCATTAATTTAAAAAGTGAATGTAAAAACAAAAAAAATAGTTCCATTTATTAATTAGATGATTAATTTTCTAACACATACATGCAAGGTGCACGCGAGAAACCCGCATGGCTTAGCCATATATTTCTTAAGCCAATTTGGCATAAAGCAAAAATATTATTGACTTTAAGTGAAAATCTCATCTAAAATATAATTTTTTGTATTTATTATTTAAACGTATCAGCAAATAAAATGTTAATGTTGTTATTACACCTGTTTAAAATTAGTTTACGTAATACTTGGATTTCGATAAGTGACACTATAATTTCTTCTAAATATATATTCTATTCTGTCAATTAGGGTATTTAGTTTAAGTCTGATTGTAAACATATTTATATTGAAAAGGTTATTTGCATATAGTAACAATAAATATGTATTTATTTATTGGTTTTAAAACTAGGCAAAATCTAAGTTTACTTATAGGACATTTTACTATTTAAATATGATAAAATGGAATTTACTGTTAAAATTATACCACTTTGATATAATTTTGTAAAAAACCTCAGATATCATAAATCGCGAAGCAGCTCGTGGATTGAGGCGTTATTAAAACAACTGAAAAGTAATCCGTCTACAAACAAATAAAAACATGGAAGCTGCACGCCATACTAAATTGCCTTTCAAAAGCGGTCCTGAATTTTAGTTGACAAGTGTCCCACTCTCTTCAATGCATCACGCTAATGAATTTCTATAATAACCTTCATAAAATATTGATTTAAACTTTCACGATTATCACTCATATTTTAAAGACAAACGGGTCTTAATCGCGTAAACTTACGTTTAATTATATCCTGACGTTTCGGGCATGACGTTACACCCTAGCCTAGAAGTGAATAATCAAGATCAAGTGCGGGTAGTTCGAAAAACCCGCGCAGCTCGAAGGTGTTGATACATTCTCTCGCCAGTCTGCCTGCGACCACGGGTGTAACGTCATGCCCGAAACGTCAGGATATAATTAAACGTAAGTTTACGCGATTAAGACCCGTTTGTCTTTAAAATATGAACCTTTA
Source organism: Thaumatotibia leucotreta (assembly GCA_025490895.1). Classification (NCBI taxonomy): domain Eukaryota; kingdom Metazoa; phylum Arthropoda; class Insecta; order Lepidoptera; family Tortricidae; genus Thaumatotibia; species Thaumatotibia leucotreta. The sequence continues at coordinate 23,600 of JALPQI010006292.1, forward strand.
TAAACTTAAAGCGCTATTTAAAAATACTTCTAAATACTTAATTAATTAATTATTTGTAAATAGTTTTGATTGACTATATTCTATTTACATTTGTCAAAGACGTTGTGCCGACATTTATGCGCAGCGTTAAGAAAAGCGCTATGTCCCATTCCGGCTCAATTGCACAATTGTTTTTGTGGCCATTTTTGAATTCGCGTTATACTCGCGTCCATGTTTAGATGGTCGCAGTAATCCTTTCGTTTCGTTTAAATTGCAATTATTTTCCATAATATGCTAAACGCTAACAGGATTCTCGTTAATTACTTCAATATAGTATCAAAAAGATAAGAGTAATTATAGTACGTTGACATTACTTGTATCGATGTTAGTGCCATTCTTTTGAGCTGATAACTTAATATATAGTTTTGTATTTTCTCTTTATCTTCTCTTTGTACCTATTGTCTTTTTCCTGTATTTTTTATTTGTATCAGATGCGACAGTAAATAAATTTTTATTTATTTATTTATAAACAAGTCACTCTTGACTGGCAACAAACTGGCACTATCAAAAATAAAGTTGAATGGTGGAATGTTTGAGTTTTTACCAAAATACTCTTGTTGATTAGTAGATCTGAATTAAATTGCGTGTTAATGGCAGTAACAAACACAACACAAAAACAATAATCATAAAAGACAATTTGACTTCGTAAGGACCGAGTACACGCACCATTAGAAATTGAAAACATTCCAAATAAATAAGATTGATAAATAAGCTATAAATATTCGGAAAGGTAAGCGATACTTGTGGAATAAATCGAGCGCAGCAGGCACATTTAATCCCGGTTCATTTCTTTCGGTGTCCGCCTAAAAGTTACCTGTTTCGAGAAACTTCCTCGACTTAAATCCATACAGAAACTTGAGACTTCCGAAACATAAACAGGACCGCGTTAGTCGCTCAGCCGGTAAAAGTTGCGCACCTATTTACTTATCTTTGTAAAGGTAGTTGAATAGTAAAACAAATTCGTCTAAAAACACATTTGATTAAGTGAATCTGTACCTAATACGTTTCTCTTTCAATTAACCATCAAGCAACTCAAGCCAATTTTACAACAATATACAATATAGGTAGTTGGATAAGTGGAATGTAGTGGTCGAAAAATAAAATATTTGAATATTGGCTCTCTAAGTATGAGGTGTTCCTTTGACTGACATGCAATTGAAATTAGAGGTCGCATCAGAATTGTTAGCAATTTCGCGGAACAGAATAGATGACGCCAAATGAAGAATGATAAATTCTGGAATATAAATGATTTATAAAAATTAGGATTATAACTCACAAGTATCTGTATAAGTGTATAATCAATTGAAGTAGAAAAGTCTCCTGAGATTTAAAAAAAAAGTTAAGTTTATACAATAAAGTCTTATTTATAGTAAAAAAAAGGTTTTTTCGCTCAAGTTAAATTCATACATACACGAACACCTTTAATCTCCTAATAGTTTGAACGGAGTTTACAATAGCATCACAGAATATATAGGTACAGGGAGGGATTTGAGGAGCTGACGAAATAATATTTTTTCTCCGAAGTATGTATTTACTTGTTTCAAAACGAATTATACTCGATACTTATTGGGAAAAAATAAAAAAAAATAAGTAAAAAAAGTTTTAAGTTAAACGGTTTTTATTGCACCAAAAACTAGAAAATAAAAATTAGTTGTAACTAACCGTTGATGCTACTTTCTGTAGATTAGTCTCGTGAAACTATTATCACTGTAGTCTTCCCAAGTCGGATGCTGAAAGCCACGTTTATCATCTATGTCAGTGGATTAAGTGTTACCTAATCGGAAACTTTTACCAAACTAAAATAAAAACGTGGGGCGTACGCAATTATGATTAAGTCACTATAGTTATTTAAGAGCACAAATAGAAATCAAGACAGCAATAGTGTAATAAGTTTTGTTCTGGCCTTGATAAAAGTTATTTACCTCTGTAGAAGTGTTGGAACAGATTGATTGATTAATTGCAAAATTAAAGCTGCAATTACATATTTTGAACTTGTATGTTTCTTTATAATAACGCCCCACGTTTTTATTTTAGTTTGGTAAAAGTTTCCGATTAGGTAACGGACTTGGGAAGACTACAGTGATAATAGTTTCACGAGACTAATCTACAGAAAGTAGCATCAACGGTTAGTAACAACTAATTTTTATTTTCTAGTTTTTGGTGCAATAAAAACCGTTTAACTTAAAACTTTTTTTACTTATTTTATTTTCAAGTTTTTAGTGCAATTGTTAAGTTAATTTCCGATACTAAATATTCTACATCAAAGATGCTGTTTGTAAAATATGCAAAACAATTATGCATGCTAGCTTTTAACTCTCGCGCTTTAATAACGACAGGGCTGACAGGGGTATACTCATACTCTCAGTCATATTAACCGGATGACTGCAGGTCCAACGGCACGTCCTATGCGAGTCTGATAGCAGGAGGGCCGTAGGCCCGACGCCTCACCTTAGGCGAACCACTCACGTTGTGAGTCTATCAGCTGGAGGGATGCAGGCCCGACGGCTCGCCCTACGCTACGCGATTCACTCACGCTGTCACTCTATCATCTGGAGGGCCGCAGGCCCGACAGCTCGCCCTACGCGGACCACTCACGCTGTCATTCTATCAGCTGGAGGGCCGCAGGCCCGACGGCCCGCCCTACGCAATCCACTCACGCTGTCACTCTATCAGCCGGAGGGCCGCAGGCCCGACAGCTCGCCCTACGCGATCCACTGACGCTGTCACTCTATCAGCTGGAGGGCCGAAGGCCCGACGGCCCGCCCTACGCGAACCACTCACGCTGGCACTATATCAGCTGGAGAGCCGCGGGCCCGACGGCTCGCTCGTCGCGATCCACTCACGCTGTCATTCTATCAGCTGGAGGGCCGAAGGCCCGACGGCTCGTCCTACGCGATCCACTCATGCTGTCACTCTATCAGCCGGAGGGCCGAAGGCCCGACGGCTCGCCCTACGCTACGCGATCCATTCACGCTGTCACTCTATCAGCTGGAGGGCCGCAGGCCCGATGGCTCGCCCTACGCGGTCCACTCACGCTGTCACTTTATCGGCCGGAGGGCCACAGGCCCAACGGCTCGCCCTACGCGAACCCGACGGCCCGAGGGGTGAACTAACACTATCAACAAGCGGACCGCAGGTCAGGCGCCACGTCCTACGCGGACTACCCACGCTGTCAGCGGTTATGGCACACTAATAGCGTTTATGGTAATATTGCCGTATCGGATTAGAGGATTTGGATGTGAGTATTCAGTTTATATGTTTTTACCCATTACCTAAGGCATTACTTTAAATTCAACATTTCAATAAACCTGGCGGTTATAGCAGGCAGTGGCACGTGTCTCAGCAGCATCAGGTTTGAGGAGTTGGAAGTCAGTATTATATCCGTCTGTATCTTTTCGTCCAATATTCCGCAGGGTTTGAAGAAAAAAGTCTTTGATCAGTGTATGTTGCCAGTGATGACATACGGTACTAAACCGTGGTCGCTTACAATGGGCCTCATAAGAAGGCTCAATGTGACCCAAAGGGCAATAGAGAGGGCTATGCTAGGAGTCTCTCTGCGATATTGGATTAGAAATGAGACCATCCGCCGCAGAACCTAAGTAACCGACATAGCTCTTTGAATCGCTAAACTGAAGTGGCAGCGGGCGGGGCTCGTTGCGCGTGGAACCGACGGCCGTTGGGGCGGTAAGGTTCTCGAGTGGCGGACACGACCGTAACGGAAGGCGCAGCGTGGCTAGGCCCCTCACAAGGTGGACTCATGCTCATGACCTGGTAAAGGACAATCTTTTGCCACAAGGCAATCTTTGGGGGAGGCCTATATTCACCAGTGAACGTCTTTCGGCTGATATGATGATGATGATGATGATAATGAAATCCGTACGTTTCTACCAAATATCTAAAGCAGTACTTCAAAATTTACATATTGCTAAACCTAGCGGTTGTGGCAGGCAGTAACTCCGGAGTAGGTATCAGATTTGAAGAGTTGGACGTTAGTATTAAATTCGCATTTTTCTACTTTATATTTAAATAACTTCTTTAAAATCAAGATATCGATAAAAGATTAACCTTGCGGTTATTGTGGGCAGTACTGCAGCATCAGGAATGAGGAGTTGGAAGTCAAGATCGCCTCTGTTAGTATTTGATTATGCCAAACATGCTATACTTTCATTTTCACGTGTCTATAACTCACGGTTAAGGTAAGCAGTATGTCTGCAGCATCAGGCTTTGAGGATACAAGGATACAAATATTATAATATTGCATTGTCATGGGGACTTGATAAGAGTTAAAAATTTTATTGATTTCGGGGCAGTAGAAGTGGTCGAAAAATCGATCACAAGATTTGAAGCATCGACGACAGTTGATACGCGGTGAAGTTAATAAAAACCGTTTAAAAAACATTGATTGTTAAAAAAACATAATTATGAAAATAATGAAACCGTATAAAAATATATATTTTTTCATTTGGGCTTGTTTTGTTTCTAATATTTCAACCTTTTGATTGATTATTTTAAATAATCTAAGCGTTAATACTGGCGAACTTAGCAACCTCCGTAACTATAGGTAATTAATCGTTTCCAGACTTATCAGTAACGAGTTACATTTATGGAATGTGACCACTTTAAGTTAGCACTAAATGGAATTAGGGAATGGACACAGACAATGTAAACATGACAATGAGAGGGCTGGTTGGAGTTGGAACCCATATCGGCAGAGTGTTACTGGTGAGATAACGGAATGACGTCTTTGTGAACGGTGTAAAATTAAGCAACGAAATGCTGATCCGGTGTCGGTGTTATCACGCTAATCCGGTTGGTCTCCTTGCTGGATTATTTTCAATAGATATCGTATCATTGTTGCATTTTGTAACATTATTATTTGAGATTAGAAATAAGGTGAGCAATGTTGGTGTGACTTTTTAATATACGCTTCTAAAAAATAAGTTACAGCAAACATGTAATACGCTGGTATGGGCTTTACGTATAGCTTACATGAAAACCTAAAAGAACACTATAGTTTTTTAAAATCTCAATATTCGTGACGAGACGGGTACGCCCTTTCCACGCGAATCGAACTCTCACTTGGTCGTTGTTTTTTCTCATAATTACTATTAATAGGTACATTTATAGAAAAAACTAATCTAAATATTTTTTTTATATTTTGCTTTATTTATAATGCATAAAAAACGACGATTGATGCTAGAATTTTAATATAAAGAAAGAACAACAATTGTAAAGTGTGACAATATTAAAAAAGTTAGTATTTTGGCGGTTCGCGCAAGAGTCTCTAGCCAATCAGGAATAAGATATCGTTTTTTTAAATTCATTTTACTATTTACATTAGGCCCTAGTCGTTTATCAATCGATTAACGTATTTTCTATCAATTTCGCCAGTAACTAATCGTTATTACCGTTGTTTACTTGACTTGTTACTTGGTAATCTTATGATGCTTTAACAAATAAAAAAAACAGTTACTGGAAAACACATTGGCCACAAAGTAAACACCATTCAATTTTATTACGTCGAACAGTCTCCCTTTGAAAATCCCCCGGCGGCAATCCCGTAAATCTCTATTTGTCGCAACTAAAACAGGTCACGGCGGCAGGCTATTACGTTCCCTAAATGCTGCCGAACTCCCTGTAGAGCGCTCAAATCCACTCCGAACGGGCTGGTGTCAAACGCAGGCCAGGGTTGTTTGTATTGTTTATTGTCGCGACGGTCGTTCGTAAGCCAAAGACGCCGTCGCAAGCATGGCAGCATGTTTCAATAGAATCGAACAGTCCCGCCACGCAACTATTATATTCTTGCCCACAAACGATACTTATCCTCACTTAACGTCTCCTTTACCTCTTCCTACCGGAATAGCTTTACGAAGTATGCCATAGACATCGTTTTCACGGTACTTGCTCGCATAAGTTGACTCGATTATTTATCTCTTTACTTGATGCGAGCAACGCAATGGAATAAACTTAAAGGGATCTTCTGATTTGTTCCGGTAAGAAAAATAAATGTTAAACTGCATATGAAAACATGTTTCTTTTATAAAAAGCCATTCATTTTCATACTTTTGTATTGTCAAATTGAAATCGGTTCGTTGTCTAGGCAAAGTGCTGAAGAGCTAAGCGAATGCATCAAAACTCTTGGAACAATATCGTGACAGAGCAGCAATCATTCGTGTTTTATCTCAGTTTGCCCACGCTGCGCCGGGGAAACTGCTGCAATAAAAACTACCCTCTATGTGTTTGCATGCTATATAACCTACCCACAAACATAAACGATGGCCACACCTGTATTGGAGTATCATCGTATCCCATGGTTTTGCTCCAATACGGTTCACGCTCACGATGGATTATACAAAACAATTTGTGTAGTTATTGTAACTATCTAAGAAGTGTTTCATAACTAATTCGGTTTTGAACCAGCATCAGCAAAATCTGTAATGTACAAAATCGTTTTGAAGTGTATATTTATTGGAACGGCTTGTAATTTCTACTTTCTTAATATAAATGACCATGAATAGCATTTTCACATAACTATTACTTTGAAAAATGATTTCTTCCATTTAATATTTATTTTTCACAAGGTTTACTTTTAGCTAAAGTCAATAGTGTACATTTTGGTTTTACTTCACTTATCTAACTGGTAAAACATTCTTTGTTTCAGATTACAAGACAAAGCGGACAAAATGACTATAAACGACAAATAGTAGAAAATTAGAAACAATAAATGATGTTCATGTTTGAGATACCAATTATGGAAAAGATGTAATAATAATATTAATCTCCAAGACAAAGATTGTTATCGCAATAAAGAGATGTGAAGAATAGTTGGAGTAGGTTTTTATATGAAATGTCCTGTAAGGATAATTGACATGATGGCGGGGTGCTCCGCTCGAGCGAGATCCGTCGCCATGGAAACCGGGGGTCTGCCGCTGGTCTCCACGTTTGCTTTGTTGACCATAGTCGCGGGTAAGTAGTTAAATCTTACATAAATATTTTACTTTTGTGTTCAATTTTATGTTGGTTACCTACTTAGTTTCAATATTATTTTGCGACCAAAATGCTAACCGTACGAGTACATAGTTACTTTTACCTACTTAAAATGAATAAATGCGGTTGTACCATATTGTTTACATATTTTATCTTGTGAAGCAAGGCACATAAAAGCGATCAAACTCATGGATAGTGTTTGATATTGACAGAAGCTTCACTGCTTTGATGTTCACAAATGCCGGCTTTTTATGTACCTACACAATTATTATTACCAAACAAAACGGCGCGCGAGGCGACGCGAGCAGCTGAAATGGGCCGTATTGCGTGGCGGAAAGGTCGCTTATAAGCCGCACGCCGTCGAAAACAGGGTTGTCAATTATCGAAAACTAATAAAATAACGAACGGCGCTGTGAGGCGTCTGACAAATACATTACTGCAATGATATCTACGGCGTTAATAGCATTCGTCTTGGTTCAACAATTTAGTTCATGCGTGATTATAGAATTTACCTACGCATTTCATACACGTGATTCAAAAATATTTGTCTCAACTCGGTCGGCACCTTCTTTGTGCTTCGGCCGCGCGTGCCCGGGCGGCATTGTTTGAGGTGTGAGTGAGATAGCAACACGACTTCGCTAACTTTAGGTGAATATCCATCCGAATAATCCTGTTAATAACACGAACATTCTAAAAATATCTGTAGACAGTATGTGAGGCATGCAGAAATTAATATATCTGCTTAATGCATTTAAAAATAAAGAATTACGTTAGGTACCTACGCATTCATTACAAAAGCAGCATAAATAAGTAATGGTTTAATCACAATCGTAAGGCAGACGTAACACGGCATTTTCTCTTATATGTACCAGTGTACCTATTTGATATTATGGGAATTGGGAATAAAGTCAGACAACCAAATAATATGTTAGGACAAAAGGCGCGAAATTCAATAAAAGTATGAGAGAACGAAGTTTTTTAAATTATTTAAATGTGCCGCTTTTTTACTGACAAATTTGTCCGAAAATAAACCGATTGACTTGAGTTTCTGAGAATTTAATTTACTACGAATGTAGGTAATAAGTGTAGGTATTATGTTCCTTACTTTTTAGTATCTCTCTGACGCATCGGCTGTGCGAAAAACGCGTCATGATAATTAACATTATTATTATTGCAACATGCTGCTATGCAGTATATTTTCTGCATTTTCATTTAAGATGCACATGTATAAAATAATCCTAATATTTGCAAGCGATATATTTCGCAATACGTGACGAGCCAGCGTTGTAAATTTAAACGTGCGAGACAGCGCGCGCCAACCATTGAATAGACCACGGAGACGGGGCGCTCTGCATGTACTTGTAGCCGCGCGACGGAATCGCGGAGTGACACCCCCTTGATATTGACCAAGTTGTTTGCCGTTGGTAGAGAACTATAGTAATTTAACACTTTGAGCGCGGGGAACTCCCGAGGGGAGTTTTCTGTGGGAGGTCCATTTTGGCTACAAAGCGGAAAAATCACGGGAATAGAATTTTTTTTTAGATGTACAGTCAGGGAATTTAATTTCCTACCCATTTCGTAGAAATGTTGTTAGGCATTCACGATGCTTTAAGGTCGAAATTTTAATTTTAGTATTGATGTGTCAATACCCATTATTTGTCAGTGTCACTGCACGTCACATAGAACCTTTTTACGAAGTTATTTACTTTTCTAATAAATAATTACTTAAACACATGGCAGATGCTGTCAGTGTCAGTCGAGAAAATTGTGAAATAATTTTCAAAAGCGAAATTATTGTGAGCGCAAATGTTTGAGTTACACCAGGAAGGAGTAGGAATTCATGAAATAACACGTTGGTTAAATGTGATTAGGAACACTGCTCGCCGTTGGGTACGGCGATACAATGCTGAAGGAAACCTTATTGATCAAAGGAAGATAACCATCGCCCGCTAGCATTAGCCGAAGACCAACGCCGATTAATGCGACGTCAATATAATTTGGATGGCTCTACGACAACAGGACGGTTTGCAGAAATGTTTGACGTTCACCCTAGAACAATAAGGAATTGCCTACATGCAATGGATTTTCATCACAGGCGGCCTGCGAAAAAAATTGCATTGACCGAGGCTCATAAAGCAGCGCGACATCACTTCGCCCGTCAGTAATTAAATCTTGACTAGACATCTACAGCATTTTCCAGGTCTCAAACCGGAAGATTACATTTGTGGCGTGGTCATTCGCGATCTTGGTGGATACACGTGTTTTTAATTGAATTTTTTATGACTATTGTTCTATTAATTTGTTGCGTTGAAAAATTATTTTTTTTTATAAATACCCTGGTCAAGTGATTGATTAAATAAGATTGAATGAGATAAAATAGTGTTCTTGTTATGAATAATATATGTTATGAATAAAGAACGTCCGTTATGCTTTTATTGAATTATCACTTTAGTCAATTATGTTAGTTTATCGACAGAAACATTTTGCTTTCAGCCTATATATCGGCACCAGCGGCCCTACCGCGAACTTTGAAATCCGCAAATTTCGAGAATTTGTCTTTCACTCTCTAATGACGCCTTCGTTAGAGTGACAGAGAAAATTAAATGATCGATATTTACGAATTTCGTAGTTCACGGTAGTAGACCAGGTCTGGATTCGTCGACAATCAAAAATTTGATTCCGAGTTCCCGATTCATTCAAATATACTGAAAGCGATAGAAATATATTTTGTTAGATTTTCGATTACTGTCATCCATTTTTAGCAGTGCCTTGACGTAAACAGTTCCCTATGTCAACGTTCTTATTCATATCAGTTGCCTAGTAACACAAACGAATGCGTCTGATATGTCAAAGTAACGTTGTGCTTAGTAGATAGCTCTTATGATGACTGTTTGCTATACGATATTGATCCTTAGGTGGGTAGGAATTTAAATTCCCCGACTGTATATAAGCGTGTGAGGTATCAATAAAAATGTCTTTAAAAATGATATAAAGGTTTATATATCACATTTTTATTTAAGCGAACCATTTTCGAGATATCAGCTGTCAAGGTCTGAAAAATGTGCCCCCCCCCTTCTATTTTTTAAACTACGTGGTATACAATCCTAAAAAAATGTTATGTATATTAATAAACTCTATCAACGATTTTTGGTTTGATTAAATTATCTCTTATAGTTTTTGAGATAGGTTGATTCAACTGTATTTTTTTAATGATAACGGAACGGAACGCACTTGGCCGGTTTTTTTAATAGTAGCCATGCATGGGAATCCGAAAGGTATCGTCTACTTAAAGCGACAAGTATTCCAATCCAAGTATATAACCTTAAATAAATGTCGTACCTGATATAAAAAACCCCACCAGAACTTTAATATCCAATATGATTAACTGATCCTAGTCAAGTATTATGTAACTTCATATTAAAAAAAAAGTAAAAATTACTAGCAATATTATTTTAAATTCTTAATTACAAGCACGTACTGTAAGAGTTCGTCGGTCCGGCAAATAGAAAATACTGACGAGCGACACGAGCGTGCCTCAAACTAAATATGTCTCGACGCTAATTTCGCATCCGAAGGAAAGCATAACTAATATCCTGTGCGAGGCCACTTCCTCTCTTTGAGGGCTTTAATTTGCTCTTCCTGCTTCTAAGTAAACTAATACAAATACCAATCATTAACGCTGGAATATACTGTAGATAGAAATCTATTCTATGCAGCGTTTTGCAAAATTGCCAGCCAAATTGTTTCCGCTTAGTTCTACGCTGAGCTGTAATTACTTGAAGACAACATTGTAATGTAAACTAGACAGGTAGGGAAAGATTGGCACCATTCGTACGATTTTTACTTTAGCCTCTGTAAAAAAATAACTATAGCTCAAATAAAAATAAAAAACACAACTACATAGTCCGCTTATTTAGCTGTGTTAATAGCGTAGTTTAATCTTAGTAGTAACCGACAAAGCAAAGCTATGTCGATATTCGTAAAAAGTGGAAATTGTAGGAATGTACCCCAGGTACGGGGTAGCTCCATACAGCACATTTTTTATCGTAGTCTACATATCTACTTAAACTTTATCTTCAAATATTTACTTGTATATAAAATACAACGCCCGTTATAAAAATATTTTGTTCATATATAACGCACTTAAGCTCACGTGGTGTTCATTCGTACATCCTGAGTCTACTTACATTTGAAAAATGTATGTATACAATACGATAAAAATCATTGCAATTGTAGTAAGTATCACAACAGATAGATGTGTTTAAAGATAAGTCGAAAAATTACTTTGACTTAGCGAAAACAAAGAAAAGCTCTTTTTAAGGAAACTAGAATACGTACGATCCCATTTTTCGTGGGTATCATATGCGTGTTCTAACACTTGTCTTCCATGCAAAACTAGTGTCTCAGTGTGTTTTCACAATCGAGATATGGGCAATGTATGAATGTTCCCCGTGTACGAATGGAGCCAAACTACCCCTACAGGGCTTATATTTTTATTAATTAGAGAGCAATAGTAGAAGAAAGGTTATTTTTCGAGAAATGAATCCGACCGCACACGTGTCGTGAACCGAACAAATTGTTGCACTTTAACGATGAGAAGAAGCTTACGTCTGCAGTGTATCTGCATGGAACAAAGGGTATTATAAACATATAGACAGCATCCACTTACAACCTTCTAGAGCTACGCAAGACGCTGCTCCAGATTCCAACGAGCATCAGCTCTGACGTGAAGCACGTCTGATATAAGTTAAACTAAAAATACAAAAGCCTTTTTCTTTTAATTTCATTAACGGAGTTTTTTCTTGTCTAAGTTCGTAAAGCTTTTTTACGTTAAGTTTCATTTGTGCACTCGTTGTTTAGTATTTCTTAATCAGTATTATGTAGAACCGAAGTACACGTTAAATACAAACATTAAATTTGTATAATCCAATTAGAACAATATTAACATTGATCTTTTGAGTGTCATAATGTGTCTATATTTAACGCAAATGCTATTTCATAGAAAGAGTAATTAATGATGTATTCTGAAACGAAGCTAAAGTTTTTTGTTATTTATTTCATCTTTAGTTATTAGTGTTTGTAAGTAAATAAGTTTGTATTCGTTAACAGCAATAAGATAGGCAAGTTGCATTTCATACGAAGATTTTTAAATATGTCTATTGGCAAACCGTAAATTCACAGCAGTTTGCGCTTGCGGAATTTGCATTGGATTACATAGAGCTAATCAGAGGATTCATTGGAGGCATCGCAATTGATCATGTGATTAATTTAATGCGATTCTATCAGAATGCAATTATAAACAGCGATGAATACCGCTGCAATTACAGTGACAGTAATAGCCTAGGTTCGTACATTTGCCAGTAAAGCATGGTTATCAAAAACGTTACTTCATTGCTACTACTAAATTTACATAATTCAGTCGAAAATAATACATAGGTATAGATATGTTATGGAATAACGTAATAACAGTTTATTATAAATAATTGTGATTGCAATTCTAAAAGCGGTTTTACTTGAGTATTACGAACAAAAATAAATGATTGACAAGTCTTATAGCCCTGTCTGGAGAGTGACATAGTATTTTGAACAACTAGGTCTATAATAAATTATCCTAGATAATTTAAACATTAGCAACCTAGCATCTGATGTTTTGTAGGCGTATCTACTGATAGTTTCAGTCTAGTGTTTCCAACCAATTTTCACGATTCCTTAGTTAATCCTATAGATTGTAATTCAAATGATATTAACAATTATCGAAGCGACGCTTGGGTAAATACCATTCTGATTAAATTCTAACTTGTGGCAATACCGTCACTTCAGGTGACAGGTATCAAGATCTTAGATGAAAGGGTCGTTTTAGCAGCAAAGTTACTCCAAGTTACTGATTTTCGCATAAACCTTATCTTATCTTCACTTGACTTGAAGTGATGTAACAGTTAATCATTATTCAATATTTACCTTTGTTATCCATCTTTCTCTGTATTTTTGTGGCCGTTAAAATGTATTTTTGATAATAAATTGTTACTCAAACTGTGTTGTCGATTTCGTTCCAATTTTTTAACTTCTTTTGTGAAACAAAGGCCGCAATTGATGGTGCGGTTTTTCGAGAAGATTGTGTTATTGTTGATAAAAAAAATTGAAGACTTTTTCCTTTCCGAAACAACCAAAAAATGGCAAAAGGACCCATAAACAAAAACTGTCCTATAACAACATTAGCTTTACTCATCTATTACTTTGTTCAACGAGGTTGGTAGCTACATATTTACAAAACCTATATATAATAATTACGAACAAATGTGATAAAATCACGAGATAAAAGCTTTAAAAAGAGGACGTATAATATAATAACATGACTTCGACAGAAGCCTGTATAATAAGTAATAATCAAGCACAAAGAGACCGATATGAATATTTAATGGAAATATTATTGTGGTAATATCTCACCGCTACGGTTTTACGTTTGACTGATTCAATCCTTTAGTGGCTGTTTGGGTAATTTTTCAATGAAATCAAGCCGGGCGAGCGGCTCGGTACCCCCAAATGGGAATTAATAAATGCGGGCAGGATAATGACACTCTGTCGACCGCAGCTCAATTTGATATTGATGCGACACGAAAAGCAAAATGTAATTAAATCTATACACCTACCCATTAAATCATAATTAAGACAAATGTCACTGACTATATTTATTTCGCTTCGTTGAAAATATGTGTGCCGTATTTAGGTAAGATTTTTAGAGGTACCAAACTCAGGTGTAACATACCTAACTCACGTGGCGGGTACGTGCCGCGCGCGCTATGCGTTAGCACGGGCTCAGCTCATTTAGGGGGCAATTACACAAAAGATCCCAATGGGTCGAAGTGTATCCGTAAGCGCCCCACCAATAAGATTTAAGGCGTTAAAATTGAACCATTTCACACCAAAAGTAAGTAAATATTTTATTTTACTTAGATCTTAATTTTTAAATATGAAAAAAATCATCTCCCCGGACGCAATTTGATTTATCGATTTATGATAGGTAGGATGTAAAAGTCCGTCCTCTATTACAAAACACGTAAATTAACGAAATCCTAAAATAATTTTGAAACACCAAAATGCAAAAGGGTAGTTTACGTTTTCGAAAGACTGCCCCATGGTCTCAGATTTGAACAGAACGGTAATTTCCAAATGACCTCTAGGATTAGTTAAATTGAACGAAAATATTCTGTGTTCTAAAATCCCCAGATTCCCGCACGATGCCATTAATCGTTTTGATGTCGCAGTATGGGACATTTAGTGTGACCCTTTTTATGCGCCAACCTTCCCCGGTTTCAGTATGTTTCTAATCGCCGGAATGCCAAACGCCGAAGCCGAATCGGGCGTGGTTTATCACGGGGTTTAGCCGACATCGGCGAAGCTAAAGCTTGCGTCCTGCATCTCGAAAGCTTATTGGAAACGCGGACCTCATAGCACAAGACACAGCATTTAGCAATTTAATAATTATAACTTCCTGATTTTGGATTTTTCAGTCTATTCCTTTATGGTTTCGATTTCACTCGAATATTATGTGTTGCTTTACAGTTACTATCTAATAGGAATTATTGACGCTGAAGTATTTTGCATTTCTTTACTTATACTTACATAAATGTAATATTAGCTGACTTGTAATACATTATTTTTACGACTTGTAAAAAGTACCTGATAATTCGAATGTAATCTGTGGTTGGCGCAATAGACAAATGTGTCAACAAATAATTGGTTTCCGAAATTCATATTACAATAACTACCAGAGGAGTTACCACGACGTACTAATGCGATTTAGTTTAAGTTCAGGGGAAGGGACAGAGATATATGGCTCGTATAGCCTTGTCCCTTTCTCTCGACCTAAACTGAATCGCATTAGTACGTCATGGTAACCCCCCAGTATTGTATGTAGAGTAGCAACGGCAAGATATAATGTAACGGCGGGCTCCGGTCAACAGTTCGCCACACTTTACAGCATCGCATTTATATTCGGGGTCCAGTTCCATATCCAACAATGGTAGATCGATTGATATCGAATCCAGTACCGTCAGCAATATCCTCGCTCTGTTTGTGCTAGACTGACCCAATTTAAACCAATTTGAAAGGCCAATTTGACCTGTATTTGCTTACATCGAAAATAAAGCTGATGCCACTTTTTCCCGTTCTGTGTTGAAATAAAATAAATGAAGGTTACTTATGAATTGTGTTTTGCGTTATAGTCATATATGTAGCTATTGAAAGCCTCCCGCAGTTTAGCGCGACAGTGTCTCACGCGCAAGATTGGTGGCGATGTTCGTAAAGTTATGTGATATTTATTACAAATATTTTGAACACCTTCGCTGCGGCAATTAGCTTAATTCGTAATTAATCATACTTTGTAAGGGGTCGAAAGACCCCCTACCGCATTTAACGTGTTAAGTCGTCTTTGTACTTATTTTCTGCAAACTATACAAAAAAAAATTACAAAAATATAATAAAGATGTATACATATTGGTATACCATTTAGTTCATAGAATTTCCAAAAAAAATCGAGATTTCCCTTGTTATTCAGTAGTTTTTCAGTTTAAATTGTAGTAATGTTTTGATAGTTTTCTTTTCGATGTTTGTCAGCATCTAGGACTATGCTCAATACTATATAGGATTCCGCATTTGCTCTACACTCATTGCGTTACACCGTAGTCGATATATTAATGGTCTTCCTGGCATGAAGAGGAAAAGCTAAAAGCGCAAAATCGTTTTGTAATGATACCGGAACTAGCATTTATTTCAATAACCAATTAAACGTTAGGTAACGTGAGGAATAATGGGAAAATTACCAAAAAAATATAATATTACATCACACTTGCTGTCTAAGCGCGCCATTGCCTTCATGCGTAGCGGGAGTAATAGAAAAGTGAAATTCCCTAGGGAGTAATAGAAATGTCAGTACCTCATAGAATAATATTTTGTCTTAAAACTTATTTTTTTGTCCGCAAGTGTGATGAAAAACATTGTATGCATCACGGTCGGTAAGCGGAATACTAACTCGAGTCATTAAAAGCCCTCCGCCTTCGGCGTCGGGCTTCTAACACTCTCGTTAGTAAATCCGTACTTACCTCACTTGATGCACAATGTACTAATTATAGACTACTTTTGTAGCCGAGCCGAATGTAGCATGCAGCAATAATGATGCCCATTTTATTAGTCATTTTATCCCATGGATATTTAATGACTAAAATGTAAATTTACTAATTTCTAAATTTATCTAAGTAACTTAACGTAAATGGCATCTGCTGCAAAAATAGTTCTGCTTATTATTTTAAAATATTTCGTCTTTTCACTGATTTTGAGCACTAATAACTTCAAGGTCGAGGGCTTTGGTACATGCCTCATAATACATTATGAATAATCTTTTCTAACAGGTCAGCTGCAAGTATCAGGCTATAATGAAAAGGATCCGGAGTTCTTGTCGCCCCTGGAAAATTTGACGGTAGCGCAGGGAAGGGAAGTGTACTTCACATGCACTGTCAACAGGCTGGGAAAATATAAGGTACATTTTATTATAATGTAGG
This sequence comes from Thaumatotibia leucotreta, assembly GCA_025490895.1. Taxonomy (NCBI): domain Eukaryota; kingdom Metazoa; phylum Arthropoda; class Insecta; order Lepidoptera; family Tortricidae; genus Thaumatotibia; species Thaumatotibia leucotreta. Next base: position 40,180 of record JALPQI010006292.1, read on the forward strand.
CATTTTCACTTTTAGAGAAATTAAAAAACCTTAATTGCAGTCAGGTTTGTAATTACAATTAAGTACGTTATTTTTAAAAATTGAAACTTGGCGTCTTTATATTATATCGCCTATAGATTATACATTAATGACACCGACCGACTTTTTATTGAAATTTAGTGCTTAATTGTCATTACAAACCTGACTACATCTAAGCTTTTTCAATCTGACGCTAATCGAGTGTCCCTAAAAGTGAAAAGGCTTATTTACTAGACCACAAACAGTTCATAGTATTTGTACATGATTATGTCAAGGAGAATGATTTAACTAGGTACCTTCTTACAAATACCTAATCAGTAGATGTCATTTAAGTACGAAAAAGAAAAAAATACCGAGTTTACCAACGCTGGAGGTAGGATTTGAACCTACGTCTTCAGATTTCGTGGCTAATGCCTAAACCACTCGGCAACTCCAGCTTAGCGGACAGCTTTATAGTAATTAAAGTTTACACGGTACACTCGCCCCTCGGTGGATGAGTCACACTTGACCGGTCTTTTTGTATTAATATTGATGACGTAGGTACTTAAACAAGATTTTACGTTCAATATTTTTATGTAATTAATGTTTTGCCAAGTAGGGATACTGAAATTGATCCACTGGGAAATCATTAGCACTAAAACCTCCAACAATGTTAAATAATAATGTTTTGCATCGTCTTCTATTATAATATAATAATAAATAATAATAATAAATATTCTTTATTGCACCAAAAATATAAAATAAAATTACAACATTTAAAAAGAGAAACAAAATCAGGTAACAACAGGCGGTCTTATCGCTAAAAAGCGATCTCTTCCAGACAACCTTGGGGTAGTAGGAAATTACAACTAAAGAAACATACAACGGATATAAGGTAGTGCAGAGTTAAAAGAAAGGGATAAAAAAGTATAGCTACAAATACACACAGACATAGCAAAAATAAATAAACCTAACAAAGGAAGAAATATATAAAACTCATAAAGATAAAAATATGCATAAAAACAATAATTATAATAAATAAATACAATATATATATATATATATATACATATTTACAAAAATATATAAAATATATAATGGCAAACTTAAGGCAGAGATAAGTAATGCTGTTTCAACAGATTTTTAAAAATGGGAAGAGATTTAGCAAGTCTCAAATCAACCGGTAAAGCATTCCACAAGCGGACAGCCCGGAAGGTGAATAAGTTGTTGTAAAAATTAGAATTGGATGAAGGAGGAACAAGGATATGAGTCTGAGAGCACCTTACGGAAGAAATATATTTAAACCGCTCTTTAAGATAAGCCGGAGTAGCGGGATTGAACAGAATGCCATAAAGAAGAGCAAGAATATGAGAGTCCCGGCGAAGGCGGATAGGAAGCCACTTGAGCAGAGAGCGAAAATGAGAGATATGGTCATACTTACGCAATCCAAATATGAACCTAATACACATATTCTGAAGGCGCTCAAGTTTATTTAGCTGGTCTTCAGTTAAATCTAGATAGGAAATATCTGCATAATCTAAGATAGGAAGTAAAAGAGATTGAGCAAGCGCAATTTTAGTGGCATGTGGCAAAAAGTTACGAAGTCTACGTAGTGAACCAATTGCCGCAAACAATTTCCTACTGACCTCGCTCACCTGAGGAGCCCACGATAAAGTGCGATCCATTGTAATGCCTAGATTTCTTACAGCAAGAGAGTAAGGAATCAGGACGCCGTCAAACACTATTTCTGGTAGATCACTAAAATCTATTCTAGCAGTGAGCTTCGGGCTACCAAAAACTATGGCTTGAGTTTTAGCGGGATTTACCTTGAGCCCGTAACGCCTACTCCAATCTAAAATACTTTCCAAATCACGATTCACAGCGCAAATGGTCTGGTGCAAGTCTGTTAAAGAACCTTGAGAGTAAATTTGGAGATCGTCAGCGTACAGGTGGTATGAAGAAGAAATGATGCGGGTAATAGAGTTATATATATAGTAGTAGTATATATATTGTAGTTATATATAGTATAGAATATATACGTATGAATATGTTAAGAAACTTCAAAACAAACTTGACTGGAAGTTTTCTAGCATTTCTGTTTTGAAAGCGAGGTGCACAGTGCACACGTCGACGTTTTATACCAAACTAAAGTCAGAACTTTGTACATTCAAAACATGTCAAGATGGTTCAACAGAATTACAAATCTTTATAGGATTACAGATTGTAGTGCATAATCTTTTTGCTTCGTATTTTCGCAGAAAACATCAAAATCATCTTTCTGTCTCAATCAACTTCAGTGCAATCGATATGAAGCGCATTGTGACAGAAATAGGATCTAATGTAAAAATACGAAGGCAAAGGATTATGCACTATATCTGTACCAACGGTACTCCAAATAATACTTTTCTGTCACGGTAAGGCAGTCAATTCCAACAATCCGAAAATCATATTAGTTCATTCGAGCAAATTTATCATCAAATAAGTAGGTTTTTCTCAAACTTGCAATGAAATGTTGGCATTTCGTACGTCAAATTAAACCATTACCCTTTTCTGTTATAGTCCGTGGGCTACTCGGTCTGAAATTAGAAAACGGTATAATTTGGGGGTACCAAGTGTCCTTTTTACAGTAGTTAGACATATTCATAAGGATGTTAAAAAAGTATGATAGACATCTCAAAGTGGTAGCTAATAGGCATACGGGCTATTTCAAGATTTCCGTTGTATGACAGGTATGGTTAAAATTAGGAGGTACAAATTTTCCTTTTCACGGCTGTTAGGTAAGCTTATAAAAACGTCAAAAATGCAAGATTGCCATTTATAAGTGCTACCTAACAAAAATGGGGGCCAATCAAAGATGGTGGATCTCAAGTTTTACAAAATCAAGTATATCTCGAGAACTATTAAATATATCTAATTACTCTCTTGAACGAAATTAAAGGCATATATGTAAGCTTCATATTTTGTATACACATTATATTGCTAAAACCAACCAATAATTAATTATGACCAAATTTATGAAAATTTCGTGATTTTGATTTTTTTTTGTGTCGTGTTTTTACATAGTAGTCATGACGCTAGAAAAATTAAATATTTTTTTAAAGATAGTGTATTTAATAAGCTTTAATTTGATGTATATAGCTTGTTGGCGGTATTAAAAAAAAGACCCATAAAAAATATTTAAATGAATTGTAGTCATAATCCACCGTAAACTTATATTGATTTAAGAGGCGATGGAAGTGCCACTCGTAAATAATAGTGCTTATTTCAAATAATCAAGATTGAAAAATATAAAAAAAAAAATTGAACGCCTCTTAAATCACTAAATAAGTATACGGTGGATTATGACTACAATTCATTTAAATATTTTTTATGGGTCTTTTTTTTAATACCGCCAACAAGTTATATACATCAAATTAAAGCTTATTAAATACACTATCTTTAAAAAAATATTTAATTTTTCTAGCGTCATGACTACTATGTAAAAACACGACACAAAAAAAATCAAAATCACGAAATTTTCATAAATTTGGTCATAATTAATTATTGGTTGGTTTTAGCAATATAGTGTATATGCAAAATATGAAGCTTACAGATATGCCTTTAATTTTGTTCAAGAGAGTAATTAGATATATTTAATAGTTCTCGAGATATACTTGATTTTGTAAAACTTGAGATCCACCATCTTTGATTGGCCCCCATTTTTGTTAGGTAGCACTTATAAATGGCAATCTTGCATTTTTGACGTTTTTATAAGCTTACCTAACAGCCGTGAAAAGGAAAATTTGTACCTCCTAATTTTAACCATACCTGTCATACAACGGAAATCTTGAAATAGCCCGTATGCCTATTAGCTACCACTTTGAGATGTCTATCATACTTTTTTAACATCCTTATGAATATGTCTAACTACTGTAAAAAGGACACTTGGTACCCCCAAATTATACCGTTTTCTAATTTCAGGCCGACTAGCCCACGGACTATTACTCCCGCTACGCATGCAAGCAATGGCGCGCTTAGACAGCAAGTGTGTTGAAAAATTAAATAAAAAAACAATATACAGGATTTTTTTTTAACTATTTGAGGTAATATTTTATTGACATTAGTTCTTTTTTTTCACGGTGAAATGCCACGATGTTCTCTAACTTTACATGTTACTTCCGGTATTTTACTTTTTAAAGCAGGTTTTTTCCCGTACTTTACAGTCCTGGGACTGCTAAGTAGTTATGAAATGCCTTTACATATCAAGTTCAATCATCGAAACAGCGACATGGTACTTCCTGGTTTAACTTGACGTACATAATGCCAACATTTCATTGCAAGTTTGAGAAAATATTGTTACCATATCAATAACTAAACTCCAATAGATTATAATTTTAACAGAGGCTTTCCGGTTCAGGGGCCGGAAAGGACTCGAACGCAACTCTGTCGAATGTAATTATGTGTTATCAATGAGGTATCCCGGCACAGAATGGTGTAAGGGTCCATCTTCGTGATGACAATATTGCGGTGTGTGGTGAATATTGTGTACTTATTTTATTGCAACAGAAGTCATTTTAGATCACATTTAACATTACCTATGTTTTTTAAGGTGGCGTGGATAAAGTCAGATACGAAAACGATCCTAGCGATACACACACACATGGTGACGCTGAACCCTCGGTTGTCTGTCACACACAACGGCCACAACACGTGGAAGCTGTACATCAGCAACGTGGACCCGGAGGACTCTGGCACTTACATGTGCCAGGTGAATACAGACCCCATGATGAGTCAGGTATGTGGTATATGATGCTTCAAAGCAAACCTGTTTAGACGTGACGATAATGATGAATAAAGAAAATCATCACACTTTTTTCGAAAGCTGTAGTCAATTTTCTCTATTTTTTAAGAAATTGGATAGTTGATAATTTTGTAGGTAGTCAAGGACATAAGTAATATGCAGGTATACACTTTTTACTTATATATTGAAATACAACTACGAAAATGTATTATATCGCGTCTATTAAAATACATCCCGATATTTCAAACCTTAAACAGCGTTCGTGGTCTACGGGTGATTCACACTCACAGTTTTATTTGATGAATCTACATGAATAACTATTGCGGTAACTACGCGGTAGCCTAAGAAAATATTATGTAGTTACTGTTAAAATTGCATTTTATTCTAAATTCTTAAACAAAATCAAGCTCGTTACTTGTATAATAAAAACAGTATCTACCTATAGAATACAAGACAATCCTTGAAGACACGGATAAGCGAAATAACGCACGTACAACAGAGCAAACTAAACTCAAAAGTAATATCGATTCAATACCGTTATGCCTTTGATCAGTGCATCTAACGTAATTATATCTGTAACCATTAACCGTAATGCACCCTGAATGTTCAGTATGCATTAAATGCGTCTCATGATACCTACATGAACCTCTAATGCAAAATGACTTATCACTGCGTCATGATATATAATTACTATAACCGCGAGGTATTGCGTCAGTTCCATTTGATTAGAGCATCGAATAGCTTATCAGATGAATGGTAATTACAATCAGTTTCCAATCCAGTACGCTAGCAGGATGCTGGCGAGTCACGCCATGGCTAATATTAAAATTTATGCAATCGATCTGGCCGCCGGCTTGCATTTTGAGCTGCGCCAACACGACGTCACGTAGCCGGTCGGAAGTTAAGACCTTCTTTTTATGCCCATTTTAAACTTCACTTCTTGATTTCTTCATTACAGTTTTTATTAAACTCGTTACGTCTGCTGAGTATATTATACAGTTCGGCAATATAGGTAGCATACTGATGGATGACAGCAAAGTTGAAGAAACGCATGACTTAAATTTTGCCGAAATTCGAATTTTTTTCAGCAGGAAATTAGTATTTACGAGTTTTAAGAAAGAGGAAAAAAAGTAAGTGTGTCAAGATATCTTGAAGCAAATTTTAAAAGGGTATGAAGTAGAAACGGATAAAATAACTTGCCCGATTTACTCATTGGAGTACCGGCAATCGACAAAAATATGAACAAAGATATGTCAGATATCGTATTCATAGTTGTGCGAGTAGTTAACCTAACTCGAAAAATCCTTAAAGGTTTTAAAAAATCTACATATTTTTCCTACAAGGATACGGAAAAGTATATCTCAACTCGAAAAGTTTTGGGTTTTACATATATACCTAGGTACTACAAGAGATATGATTGAGTGGCGATGTTTTAAAACACGACCGACCGAGTGTTTTAAATCGACACGAGTTACGAATTTCGTTTTTGCACGTGTCTCGTACGACGTTTTTTAGTACAGATGGCCCTCCGAAGTTTTGAACCTGACGTAAAATGACTCGTTTCTCGCACTAGAGCCTAAAAAAGGCACCATCTGTACTAAAAAATACGTTTTATACGTTTTGCTGACGATATTGCAGCATTTGCACTCCAGAGCAGCTAGAAAAGTTAATGGTACAAGTTACCCTATTGAACAAGTTCAAAATTTTAAATAGTTAAGCCGCTTGGTTATGATGCTCCTGATGTATGTACAGTCAAGGGCATTAATATATATACACTTCTCCATACTGATCCCTTACAAATGTGTCTATATATTAATGCACTCGACTGTACACCGGACATTGTTATACGTATTTCCATGGCAAACAAACATACAACTAGAGGAGACTAAAGTCACATACGGTACGAAAAAGCACAAAGCAAATGTACATGTGGAGCATTGCCTTCTACGGGAGCGAAACGTGGACAATGACACTAAAAGATAGGAAAAGATTAGAAACATTTGAGATGTGGGTCTAGAGACGGATGGAAGGCATAAGTTGGACAGAAAAACTAACAAATGAGGAGGTGCTAAGCGGTGATGAGAGAAGAACGATCATGAACACCATCAAAGTGAGGCACGGAAAGATGATTAGACATTTGATTCGACTTTACCCCTTTTTCAAACCCATCCTTCAGGGCAAGGTAGAAGGTACAAAAAGTAGAGGCAAACTAAGACGAAGTTACATGGACGAAGTGAAGGAAAGAGCGAAGGTTGTGTCGTATCAAAGGGTCAAAGTGCTAGCCCAGGATAGAAAGGGCAGGAAGATACTCTACCGACAAGAGAATAACTCGTTTATGACGATCGTGATGAATGACAGCAAATAATTTTACATAATTTTTGCTACTGTTGATAGAATCCAGATGGTTTTGAACGGCTACCAAAGCCTATAAATATAAGCCTGTAATTCCAATAAAATTTTAAACCACAGTCCCCTAATTGGAAAACCCCGAAAAACACCTATTTAGTATACGTAGCTTCATTCTGGGAATTCCCGCGAAATATATAAACATGTTTTTTATAATAAGCAAGTTTACGTTTCGTATTAATTCAACAGACGAGTATGGGACTATCTAAATTCCAACTCTTGAACATTGGATGATGCTAGCATAACCACTTGCAAGCAAAATAGCATATTATTACTTTTCTGACGGTCAGCGGTAACTGGCCACGACTCACCGCAGACGTTACGTTGGCAAACCTCGTATGCAAAGGACGTTTGCTCTGTCAAAGAAAATATTTTGCAGTTTACAAAACACACACGCACACGACCGAGTCCACAACATAGGTGCAACGAAAATATTTAACTTACGGTACATTTTATAATAACTTTTACTTGGTAACCTACATAATTTCTCAATGTATGTAATCATTTAATGCAATGAACGATGTAAAACTATTTATTACGTACGGGGTTACGCCCCCCACATCGAAAAACCTCAGGACCAAATAATTGAATAATTTGATATTATTGTCTATGTTTCAATAAAATCAAAGCAGGAACGTTTTTTTTTTTAATATTAATATATTAATATTGTATAAGGTAATGGCAATTATAAACGCATGGTAACAGGCACATTTCTGGGGTAGATCTTAAATGAGACAGGATATTCTCTGCATAACCTTTATTTCCAAATTCATCTAAAAGGACTTACAAAAATAGACGTTCAAAGCATTTCTAGGATATTGCTGTGTGGGCCGTATAGAATAGTTGTGCTGCTCACGGGTCGGCCCGGAATTTCGTCAAGTCGAGCTATGTACGCGCTTGCCAAAGAGCGGCGGCTGGAATGCCACCGCGACATCTTCATGCGACAGAGACAACTTTCCAAATGCCCCCAGCGACAACTGTAACGTGCTCGAATATCTCTGCGGGCATTTGCTATTGTTTTCCTGGAATTCTAAGCGTTACATTGTTTTGATCTGTTACACGCTCATTTACATAATATTCGTAGAATCTTACTAATTACAAGACATTTCATTTTATTATAATGCCATCCTTATAATTCACATATTATTATAATTACGGACGTGAATGCTTTCTTAAAGCTTTGCTTAGTATACACGTCGGTAATTTGTTACCGTATAAATAGAAACATGAATGTAAATCTCCATATTCAGCATAGACTGTAGCAAATTGCTCACCTTGCCCTGTCGCGTCTTGTGTTTACTTAGGTCGATATTACAGCGGCGAAAAGGCCTTTTCTATTTGCGTACCGGGTGTTACGTTTCTACCTTTAAAGTTAAATCAAATTGGTGCAATAAATGACAAATAATGTTGCGCTGACACTCTTAATGCGTACTAGGATGTATGAATAAATATATTATGATTGGGTAATCACTTGTCACGAGGTGACGGCAGTAAAAATACATTTGTACAACCCAAATCTTTCTGTGGGTGGTGTAAGAATCACTAACGGATAGAAGTGTCACTCACCCGCTTATTGAAGATTGATGATGGGTAGCAGCGTCATCATTGTGGACTCACTACTGCGATCGCCAACCCGCTTGCCCATCGTGGTGATTCTGTACCCTCCTAAAGCGCCCTTACCATACGCATAGGTGATAGGAGAAGCTCAGCAGTGAACTGAAAAATGCCGATGCTGATGATGAATCATAATGAGATTACGTATTAAACAATGTTTTAACGGATGATATCGCTTATATTAATTAATTAAAATACACCCCAATGTCTTACAGGGTTCGTGATCTATGGGTGACTGGGTGGGTGTCAGGATGTAGTTATAGGTGAAAAAGTTAAGAAAAGCTCCTGATGTATGTGGTTGTAATCTATCCATATAGGCATTTGTTTTGTTTGTGTTCGCATTTTAAACATGTATTATCTATTTGAATAGGTCACTACTACATACAACAGGTGACTTACTTAAACATTTTAATTTACAACATTTTTACCTATACATTTTATTTAATGAAAAACTATCGCGTTAACCGAATATAATATTATGAACTTTAGTTAGTAAAGTTAACGCTCATTTGTACGAAATAAAAACTGAATGTGATGGATTTCTAAATATATCTATAACAAATATCGTAAGATTTGTGGGTACGTTAAAATGTTCTATCAGGTTTTCTATTAACATCTAAATTAATTTAGATTAAGTTGGTAGTGGATACCAAAAAAAAAATCAAACGTAAAACAAGTTCGTTTGCCGGGTTTCGAGCCCCTGACTTGTATCACACGAACTAACCAGAGTATGTACATACTTAATAGCAAGGCGCAAATGAAAGGCAAGTTCTTAATAATATAATTTCCATCACTGATACTCGTACTTGTATATAATTATCAGCCATGAATGATACTTGCTTTTAAGTTTTAGTGTAATTCAAAACTTTGTATCATTTTAGAGCTTGGACAATGTTTTAAGGTGATACCATATTTTTGTTTCAATTAGCCTTGTACATTTACTAATTAGGCTAGGAGATAGTAAGAAAAGTGGGTAGCTCTAAAGACCGAAAATAAGGGAGTGAGTCGTTTATTAGTTGAAATTATTATTATTAATTTGCCTGTTTAAACACTGCATCCATCGTGCTTATTAAAACGGTGTCTAAAAGTTACGACGTAATGTTTTCGGTTTGTGCATAATTTCGACATGTCGGCGCGTCAACTTGGGGACGGGAAAAGGGTTAGAATAAAAAAATAAGCTCGTCCATCACCGCCTCTGTCAACAGGGCTCGCCATCAATGCCGCAAAAACAATTAGTAGGTCAATATTTATTTAATCGCTCCAACCGGTCGCCATGAAAGATTACCCCGACATCTGTAGAGATAATATAGTTAGCTGGTGAGACAAAATTTAACCGTTGTAAACATTAACACTTTTCTTACAATACATTCGAAAGACCCGTCATGTTATTGAGTTATGTACCTATTTGGCCTAGTTAAAAAGTGCGAACCTGCGGGATAATAAATAAATAAACGTCTACACGTAATTTTATTGCCGTTTATTGATCTTATTTTTATATAGCTTATTTAATGTCCCACTGCTGGGCAAAAGCCTCTAATTTTCAATATAACGTTAGTTTGTTGGAACACCGAATGGATCTGTCATTATCAAAATACTGTCAATAGTATATTTTAACGAGAGTTGCTTGACAATGAGGTCAATGAGATTTTCTTAAAAAAACCTTTGAAACATGTTCTAATGACTAAATTATGCTCAGGATTTGGGTGTTAATATTACTTTTATTGGTCGTATCCAGAAAAGACATCAAACAAAAGCCGGTAACACACGCTAACTATGGGAAATTATGAAAATTTCAAATTAAAAGGAACAAAATGTTTAAATCATAGAATAACTAAGGAATGGGTTGCTATGGTTACTTTACAATAATACTGTAGCTATAGAAACGTTACCAAAACACGATAGCCAAGTATGTACTACTTATTATAACTATAGTTGCTAGGTTACGGTTACCAGACTTGCAATTGATTAAAACGAATATATCTGAGTAAGATCGTAAATAATGTTAAGGCTTTATAATAATTACAATCTGAAGTAGACTATCAAATTAGAACTAAATAAACTAAAGAATAAAATATTGTCAAAATAAGAGATGCTTATATTTTGTTATATACATAGGTGGATCTTAGGTGGGCTAATATAGCGACCGAGTGACGGAGATAGCGGGACGACCTTGACGTGTTACTAAGCAGCTAGTCGGAGGAAGCTCGGTCTAGGGAGTTGACAAAGGACAAATTGACAACTGCCAACATATCCTACAAAAATATGAGATACCCACGGAAATGGCGTAATAATGTTGCCACCGAAGTCACGGCGGTTGAAAATAAATGCCCAGGTAAACAAATCGAATCCAAGACGGCAAATAATAAATGTTTATTGACCATGGAAGCACATATTCCTTAGCTATCCTGAACGTATCACTACATGTACTGCAAACGCTAAATGAATTAATATATTCGGTAACATAAAACCTGGCGTCACAGGTCTTCAAAAAAGAAAAGTACCTTTGGCTATTCGTCAGTTATGAAACTGTATTCGAAAAAAAAGCGCTGGCCAATGGGAGTCCATTCTGAGAGTAATATGTCCCTTGCGAAGGATAGCTACAGTTAATTTACGCACACGCACACGACTATAACAATATAATAAAATATTATTGAAACAAAGCATTTTCGCAGAAAAATTCAAACAAATTCACATCAATCCTTATTCCATCAACTTGTACAGAGTAGAATTATTTATAGGTTTGAAAAGGCCCACAAAATTTAACGCTTTATTTTATAAGTACGAACGGATCTGTTGGCACCAGAGGGTATTTTCAATATGGGTAATTTTGTCGGGAACACAAATAATTTAAGAGCTTTATTGCATGCTCGGGGATTAACTCTATATGAGCACCGAATGAAAAACGAGCGAGCAGCCGAATTGCTCCCGGCGGTTACAATCAAAAACTCTTGATATTTTATCTTAATTACTTCAGGATCTTTTCGAGAGTAAATCCCTACCCTTATGTCGTCCATCGTCGCGTAGCTTTATGGGCGGATTACTTTTATGACCGGGATTAAAGTCCCGTTTGCGAAATGTTTACATCGCCGGATTCGAAGCCGCTAGCCGTTCAAGATAGATAAAATAAATGCTTCACTTATTTTATTATCTATATTTTCACTCCCACGATTTCTTGTAAACAACGGAAAATTTGAAATTGCTAAGATTCTTGAGCAACCTCTTTTAAAACAAAACTGCTAAACAGCAGGGCTACTCAATTCTTTGAGGAATCTTTGCTTAAAGAATCGCAACATCAATTTATTCCGCTGTGAATATTAAGATCATATTAAGGCATTTCTTAGTATTTGTCATAATTAATTATATTAACGTATAGTTAGCTAAGTAAGAATAAGGGTACCTATTCTTAGCCAACTATACTTTAAATTAACTAGTAACGGTAATCATTTTTTACATGATGAACGCGCCAACTTTCATGAGTCTCACCTTACGAGTAGTTATACATCTTATAGTTATACATAGTTATAAATCTAAAATAGCAATTAAAAAAGTATTGTTCTGATAGTGTAGGATAACAAGCGAATTAGCACCCAGTTATTTAATTTAATGACAGATTAATTAAATTTCTTATATATTCAATTAGTTAGGGTCCACTTTACTCGTATATATTATACTGAATCACTCACTAGAGGTAAATTTCGTATAGATTCACAACAACGAATGAATGAAATGTCTTGTACTAAATAAATACCTACTCATTTGATAGCGTAAGTAAGCAATAATAATAACATTTTATAATTAAGCCATTATTCCGCTAACTAGCTCACAAACCTCCTACGCGATATGAATCCCCTACGCTAAGGAGCTCCATTCTTGGCACCATAAACACATTCTTCGACACATAGTTGCCTCCTGATGTTGCAACTAACGCCGTAACAAACACTTTAGTCGGGCGCTCGAGGAATTTGTCAGACTGCTCGAAGGAATCCGGCTCGGAGCAGTAAAATGTGAACCCGCTGCGCCCACCGTACCTCTAACATAAATATCTGGCCTTTACTTTAATAACATAAAGTCGAACCATGGATGGCTTTAAAGCGGCCGCCTAAAACCCAGAGCTTCCTAAATATTGTGGCAAGGTTTAGCTTACTGGATTTATGATACTCAAAGGATTATACATAAGCTTGTATTACATTACTATGGTACTAAGTATCTCATAATTTGCTTAAATTTTTATTTATTAGCAGTAATTATTACGTATCAAAAGCGGTAGACCAAGGTTTCAATATTATTTGCCAACATTAGAAGATCCTATTTGTCTATAAAGTTCATAATTATGTAGTTGTAGGTACATATGTATACCTTCTGATATTCGATTTTAAATAACATAACATTCATTTATGCCCAGGAATATTAAAATTTAAAAACATTTAATTGAATGTGAGGAAAATATCTGTGATAAAAATAAATTGTAAAGGCATTCACAACTCATTACAAAGGCATAACTTTATTCGGCTGTAGACAGTAGGTTTGTTTCCATTCAGTTTTGGTTTTATATTCCAGAAAATGTGGCAAAAATTTTGTCTAAATATGAATTGAAAACGTTAGATACTAGTTGTATAATATGTATGTATACGGGAGCACCCTAGAGTGGCACTAGGACACGGAAGGAAACAACACTTAATTCGAATCAAGAATTTTATTATTGCTCAACCACGCCACGTCCTTACATATTATTGTAAAAAATATCGGGATATTTTTGTAATTAATGACAATATTTCATAATTCAAATCATAAACTTGTGTCATCTGATTTTAATATGGCATCATGATAGGGTCAGGATACACGACTGGTGGTAAGTAATAAATTTAAGCGGTGAAGTGAAGGTGGTTACATAACTAGCATTTGTACGTGGAAAGAGTTGTATGCTTTGATCATCCATCTTTCTGTCAGTTGGAGAGGAGCAGTGCAAGCCTGAAAATAATTAGACGCATCCAGTTTCAGAAACGAATCGTCATTAACAGGAAAAACGGCCCAGCGCTTCACTGAGTTATGCGGCGTCATACCTACATAGCATCGTTACTACACATCGACCAACGCGTAGTGGCATGGCGCCAGTAGCAAGCAGTAGCGTTTGTGCTATCGAAGTTGTGCGTTCAGGCCTACCCAATATAATAATGAAACGTCCATCGAAATTATAGCACTGTATAATTCTTGGAACGGAGTGTGTGACTCAAGAATATTTTTTTAAACTGAATTAACATTACAATAATTAATGTTTTTAACTAACTATCTAAGTGGCTCCTCCTGATGATATGTACGTACTCGTAGCAACAGTATATTATGTTAATGTTTAATCAAGTCAAGTCAAGTCAAGTCAAAATATTCTTTATTCAATTAGGCCCAGCAACGAGCGCTTTTGAATCGTTAAACTAAATAGCGAATGAGAGAAAAAAAAACTACCTCCGGTTCTAACCCTACACCACTGCCTGAGAAGAATCCGGCAAG
>JALPQI010006293.1:0-58867 GCA_025490895.1 Thaumatotibia leucotreta
AACAATCAGTTACGTACCTGTAAACTTTAATTACAGATACCAAAATTTTACTTTTTTGGAATGCTACTTGATATTAGATCAAGTGGAGACTTAAGTCAAAGTTTAAGATTCTTCGACATATGTAAATAGTAATGCGTATAATTATCGAAGGGCTAAAATAAAAATAACGGTAAATAATTGCAACCCAATTGATAATTAAAATCTGTTACAGGATCGTTGTTTACCTTGGCCAGTTTTCGTGGATTATTAGCTAGGTACTACTTAACTTTTTTTAATTTAGTAAACACTGTTTATTTTACAGAAAATAAAACATAACACAATTTGTGGTTAGAATTACATATCGATATATATTGTGGTGGCTTTGTATCCTGTATTCTGTACGTGATTATCATAATCGTGTTGATATTTTATGTTTATCCATATAATAAAAACACTTTTTTTAATTCCGAAATTCCAATATTAGCTCTGTCAATTCCGGAACTGTAAAAACAGCAAAATCGGTCCTAAAATTCCGATATTTAAAAATTCCGGAATTCCGGAATGCAAGCCCTACCTAGTTGTTTCGAATATACTAGTACCATTTTTTATATTCGCAGTAGGTACAGTCGGCGTCAAAGATATCGTTACGGTTTAGGCGTCAAATTACATATTTACACGACCTTAATGTCAAAGCAATAAAGCCGTGTAAATATATTTTTAGCACCTAAACCGTAATGATATCTTTGACGTCGACTGTACAGGTAAATCCACTAAAGCTGGCACAAATGGAATGAATGAAATGAATGACATCTATCATTGTGTGCTTGCGGACCGGCTGTATTATATACCAACCGGTCTCTACTGTCATTTTAACATCAACACATAGTCAAAGTCAAAGTCAAAGTTTTTTATTTGCTAGAATTGTGGTACATTTAGATGATTTTTTTATAGTAAGCACAACAACACAATTCACCAAAACATTGGCATGCAAAATAATTTCTTATATAATATTTTAAAATTACCAGATATGTCCCAAATTATTTACAAAATATGTCTACATAATATTGCATCAATTTAATAATATAAAATTGAATATAAAAATTAAAATAATTAAATATAAAAATTACAATAAAAACAATAATATTTTCATCTTATCTACACGTTTAAAAACTCATTTATACAATAAAATCGTTTCTCTCCCAGCCAAAATCGAAGCTTTGTCAAAAATAAATTAGTGGGTAACATTCTCAATTCTATTGGAAGATGATTATATATGCGGATTGACATTATTAAACAATTATTTCTAAATAAGGCTGTCTTAGATACTGGTTGCTTAAGGGTGTACATATCTCTATCACGTAAATTCGGATTATAAATAGGCCTATCATATAAATCAGGATTTTGCCTTACAAACTTAGCGTGTTCAAAAATATACATGGCTGTGAGTGTCATTACATTTAATTTTTCAAATAAAGGCCTACATGGTTCAAATGGACCAAATCCACATACCGCACGAATACATCTCTTTTGTATTAAGAAAACTTTGTTAACATCTGTTGATACTTTCTGTCACTTACTCGATCACCGATCGATTACTCGATCACTTACTCGATCATAGATACTTTCTGTCACTTACTCGATCACCATTCCTGCCAGCTTTTATGAATTTACCTGTAAGTACTTAGGCCCTTTTTTTTTTTTTTTTTTGATAACCCAGAGGAATGCATTGAATTGCATACCACTACGTAACATTAGGCCCCCGGGGGTGAGAGCCGAATATTACGCATTGGTTATGTGGGGCTCTCTAGTCCACTACAGACTAGCCTACCCACTAAACCTCTGGGATGCTGCCAACCACTGTGCCGTAGTGGTGAAGCCATGGGATCGCGAACATGTCACCACGACTCCACCGGCACTTTCACCCTAGGGCGAACCCTCACCGAAAGACACACTGTAGCATAACCAGCATGCCTTACCCTCACCACTCCCCCAAGGCCCCAGGAAGCAGGGACCGCCACCGTCACACGGTGCTTCGGTCCCACCCTCTTAACTGCGGGAGGACAAACGCCCCTACCCCGCAGCCCGCCATGGGAGGACAAATGCCCCTACCCCACGACGTACTCCCTGTGCCAAGGGAGGACAAACGCCCCTACCCCTCGGCCCCCATGGGAGGACAAAAGCCCCTACCCCATGGGCTCCCTCCTCGACCCTCAGACGTTAACTTTGCCGAAGCAGAGACACGCTGAGGGGAGCCCTCTGGCGGAGGCGGCCTAACCACAAACACAACGCGACCCGAAGTGCCCACCCGAGTCATGCTCCGCCAGTCTCCTCCTCGGTCTCCTCTGACGGAAGCGGCTTAGCCACAAACACATCTCGACGGAAGTGCCCACCCGAGTCATGTTCCGCCAGTCTCCTCCTCGGTCTCTTCCCCTGACGGAGGCGGCTTAGCCACAAACACATCTCGACGGAAGTGCCCACCCGAGTCATGCTCCGCCAGTCTCCTCCTCGGTCTCCTCCACCGACGGGGGTGAAATAAATCATCAGACACCGGAGTGCCCAGCCGAGTCCTGCCCCGCCGGTTCCGTCACCGCTCGGTATACCCTCACCCGTCTTTACCCGAAGGCCCCTCCCTGGTGTCTAGGCCACCACTAGGCCCACATGGCCTTCACCAAAACTCGGCATTTAAGCCCTCGCAGGAATCCACATAGGACTCAACTGCTACCGCCCTTGGCTGGTATTCGCAGAGGGAAGATAGCAAGCGCGCAACTGAGCGGCTATCCTCCCCCTCCCAGGGTGCACCACGAGGAGGAACCAGCCCTGCACCCCTAAGTACTTAGGCCCTCGGACAACCTTACGGGGCATAAATGAGCTATCGTAAAGTAATAGGATTCGTATGCCAGTAGGCCTGTTTGTAAGCAGCTACCATAGACTAAGGACGCTTGCAAGAAAGCCGGAAAGTAAGTTCGCGTTAATAACGTATCGGCAGCTCCTGGTAGGGCTATAGAACATGATAATCTCGATCCTAACGGACACAGGACGTCGGCAGAACTAGAAAGTGACAGGCGAAACGTTAAATGCATAGTAAGTTTCAACCAATTCAACCATCCAATCGTAACATGGCCGCTAAAAATAGATCGCGGAAAAAGTGCAGCGCACGCGAGCACGAAGAAAGGCCAGTAGACGTACCTACCTACCATGACTTTGCAAGTATTTTCAATGTTAAGGCCGGTTCACATGTATTAAGTAGTCAACTAAATTTTAACTTCGTCAGCCTCCGTAGCTTAGTTGGTAGTGACCCTGCCTACGAAGCTGGAGGTTCCGGGTTCGAATCCCGGCGAGGGCATTATTTGTGTATTTATTTATCACAAATATTTGTTCCTTGGTCATGGCTGTCTATGCATTTAAGTATCTATATGTATCTATCTATTATATATGTCGTCACCTGGTACCCACATCACAAGCCTTAATTGAGCTTACCGTGGGACTAGGTCGATTTGTGTAAGATGTCCCAAAATATTTATTTATTTTATTTTTTATTTATAATTTTAATCGACTTAATTTTAAGTAAGCGTTTACACGTCGTCACAGCTAAAGGTGCGTGCAGACCGAAAGAGCATTCGCTGTTCTAGCGCCCGCTCTAAGAAATCAACCAATCGCGTTATGTGTACCGCCGATCGAATTTCGTAGAGTGGGAGGTTAGAACACTTAGAACAGCGAATGCTCTTTTAGTTTAACCGCACCCTAAGCTCTTTATTTTCGGGGTTATAGGTACAAGTACGATCACAAAAAATAAAGTAAAATCGGTACACGATTCTCGGAGATATCGCGTAACAAACATACCTACAACAAAAAAAAATCAGTCCAATTGAGAACCAGAATCACCAAATTAAAAATAAAACAAAAACCGATTTCTCCATGATCCCATAATCTTAGACTTGGTCCCAATGGGACTACCTAGGTTTGTTTTGGAGACTGTTAAAAAAACAACCACGCTCAAGTGTCTTCTCAGGATGCTTAGTCAAGTTGCCAATCGCTGACGCTTACTAGCGTATCGTAGTTTTCCCACTCTGTCACTCTTTCGTATTATTGCGATAAAGACAGTTAGCTGCCTTTCGTTTACGATTGACGATTAAGCGTTAGCGTTTGGCAACTTGTCTAAGCCTCCAGGCCTCAGACCACAGATGTCATATATTATATACCATAGATCAAGCCAACGTATTTACTTAGCGTGTCAAATGAACTCAGTGAAATCCACTAAGTTGTCGGTCTTTAATCACAGCTTGCAGCTTTCGGGCGTCAAATTTTGTAAGTTGAAGTGAACAAAAACATTAATAATGCCTCCTTTAAGTAATATTGATTGCAACAACACAAAAAAATATAAATACTCAAGGGACTGAGACATATTTAAAATCATAGGCAAGTAACAACTTCAGTACAAAATCTGACACGCTCGGCCGCCATACAAATGAATGAACTTGTTTCTTCTATCCAAATCTAATTCTGTGCCTCAGATTAAGTAATTTGTAACATTCAACGATTTCAAATCAGGGATTTCAAGGATCAGGTAAGCAGGGACACGAACATTTGTAAATCAATGTCGTGCGCCGGGTGCAACGCGCATCGCAGTGCAATCCAACGTATATTTTTCAACAGAAAAACGAAATTTGAATAAATTTTTCAGCAGTAACCGTACAGTCGCCATCAGATATATTGGAGCGGCCATGGTGCTCAAAAATATATGAGCACGCACTCTAAAGCCGTGACAATACTGACAATAGAGGCCAGGGTGCTTAGACAAGTTGCCAATCGCTAACGCTTAATCGTCAATCGTAAACGAAAGGCAGCTAGCTTTACTGTCTTTGTCGCACTAATAAGAAAGAGTGACAGAGGGGGAACACTACGATACGCTACTAAGCGTTAGCGATTGGCAACTTGGCTAAGCATCCAGTTCAGATATTTATGAGCACCCTGGTCGATATATCTGATGGCGACTCGACCATGAACTGCCGCCGCGTTATGTAAGTCTTTCTATGCATCCCGCTCGTACTCGCATATTGGAGCGAGCGAGCCGGCGAGCTCATGGTAAGGACACTGTTCCACATAGATAGATAGATAGATAGATGCAGACTTTATTGAAACATACCATGACAATATGTGAACTTAACTAATTACAAACTATTAACTAATTACTAACTAATTTATTGTCACGACATCGTAACAAAAAGGCGCCGACTCAGCATTTGCTACAGCATTGCTGCTGCGGCGCTGGTATTCTGGTGGAACCTAGCAGTGTGCGCGCAGCGCAGATACACGTGTCCAATAAGTCGTAACACGAGTTATAATGATAATGTGTAAGAATTAAACAAAACAAAAAAGAAATCTAATAATTTACAGGCAACCTATTTCACACCTAACAACTTGCTGTTTTAAAGTTTATTTAACTATATCACATCACCATAATATATATATTTTTGATAACATTAAGCAACTAAGTGTACTACAATACAAATGATTCGCCAAACTGCGGAACAGTTTGTTGGCGATGATAATAGAATCACGAGCGACACGAGCTATGGGTTGGCCCCCTTATTCATAAACGTATCCTAACTTAGCAAGTTGATAAGTATTGTTAGTCCCTTTCGGTCTTATCAATATATCGAAGTAAGATCGAAAGAGATAACAATACTTATCGGCTAAGTTAAGAGACGTCTATGATTAAGTGGGTAAAACAGTAGACTAGCGGCCCATGCTGAAAAAAATATGGGTCATTTGAACCACCAGACCAGGTGACCTATCTAGAACGATATAAGAGCATAAAATAATAAGATTCAGCATTATGCCGTCACTTGTAAGCTGTCCAACTGACTCCTAGTGAGAATTTAAAAGTACAGGTAGAGTGAGTACATTTTGGTGATATATTTTTGTACGGCATTCTTACCACCGATAGATCCATGAAAAATAATAAGAAAACGCACAGTGCCGTACAAAAATTGTGCGCCACAAAGTATGATTTTTTTTTATTTTCCGACAATCACCAGGGTAAATTTGGCCATTTGATTTTGTACGGCATCTGTGTCATACTATTTCAATACTGCTTCTAATCCATTATTCCGCAACGCCGTACAAAAATCATGCGACAAGGGGAAAAATCGAGGGTTGCAATCCCCTCTCTTTCCGTAGTCCAGGGGGTGATTTGAAAAAGTACGGCTTCGGTTCCAAAACATTATCTAGCACTCAAAAGTACTATTAAAAATAATGCCGTCAAAAAATGATAGTCCATTTGATTGTATATCAATAATCATCTTCATTTCATCGTATCCTTGATTTTTACAGCTGTAAAATCATTTGATCCTGTACGGGAACTTCTTTTTTAACATGATGTTGTAAAATACAATCGTTACATAGTATCGCCGTTCAAAATAAACCGTTCTAAAAAGAATTATAGAGAAATACAAAACCTGAAATTTTGCAAATTAATGTAAAAGTATAAATATCATAGATTAATGAAATATAGCAGTTTTTTACATTTTATCCCTTGTTTTAAATAACATTAACATAGATAAATTAGAAAAAAATAATGCCGTACATTTTTATGCAGACCATATATTTTAGGCTGATGAAAGTCACGCTACAATTTTAAGGGTACTTTATGGCCATCTGATGCAATGTGGTATTAACATATTTTTGAAGGGAACAATTGATAATATGATAAAATCACTATGACGTCTAGCAGAATTGAAACGTTGTGTATATTATGTCCAAGAATTGAAAATGAAAAATCCCAGTATCAACAGTTATGTATACTTTTTGGTTTAATATATACTTCAAACGTTATTGATACATACATATAATATATAATTGATTTGTTTCATTGTAATGATGTCAATAAATAAAACAATCATTTTTTTTAATCTATATATTTTATGATAATAATATATATATATATTTTTTAATTAGATAAATTTATTCAGTATTGGAATCAGTTACTCCGTTGGAATCGGAATCAACGTCTTCATCGACGTCCGAATTAACTTATCTATTATTTTCTGAAACATAAATATGACATGTATTTGTCAGCCTCCGTAGCCTGGTTGGTAGTGACCCTGCCTACGAAGCTGGAGGTTCCGGGTTCGAATCCCGGCGAGGGCATTATTTGTGTGTTTATTTATCACAAATAATATGTTCCTTGGTCATGGCTGTGTATGTATTTAAGTATCTATATGTATCTATCTATTATATATATCGTCGCCTGGTACCCACATGACAAGCCTTAATTGAGCTTACCGTGGGACTAGGTCGATTTGTGTAAGATGTCCTAAGATATTTATTTATTTATTTATTTTATTTGTCAAAATCCAAGTCTTACGTACAAATTTAAGATGTAAAGATTTATTTACCTATGACGTCATCACCATACATCGGGGTTTTCGGAGCGGGAACGTTTGACATTAGCCAAAGAGTAGGTATTTACTTAAAAACAGATCGTACCCTAGTAGGTTTCTACCGAATGAATAATTGATTGAAAAATAAATAAAGATTAATCATACATATAGGTACATATTTTATATTGGTCATTCATTATCAACCTCTTCAGTTAAGTCTATTCATTTATAAGAAAATGCTTCATAGATATCGTCAAGATTGACATTGTATTAGACACCTATTGTCAACCGTTACCCTTGCTTGTCTAGTAGATAAACTTATATGCAATTGTATCTTAAAAACTGTAAATAATCAGTCAACACAAATATGCCTCCGAGAAAAAAAACTCGTTACGAGTTTATGCGTTCGTGGATAGAAAATAATCCAGAGATAGAGGTTCGAGATTCTTTATTATTTTGCACCAAGTGTAATGTGAGCTTCGCTCAAACGAAATCTAGTGTAACGCGACATGTCGCGTTTAATAAACATACAGGTATGAAATATGATTTCAATAGTGAGCTCTTGAAATTTGTTGTGGGCCATGGACGCAGGTAAACAATCCGATTTTTAAAGATTTTATCGAAAATTGTGTTACCGGTAAATTTGGAAAAACTGCAAAAGTTCCTTCGGAATTTCAACTGCGACGGGAATATTTAAATAAAGCTTACGATGATAAAATGAATAAAATACGGAGCGAGCTAAAAAATGAATATATATATGTGAGTGTTGACGAAACCACGGATGATTATGGTCGTCAAATAGCTAACGTAATAGTGGGAGCATTACGTGATGATCACATTGGCACTCAACACTTGATATCCAGTAAACGGTTAGACAGCACGAACAATGTATCAATATTCAATACGGTCACAAGTGCTCTTGATGAATAATGGGGTGCTAACCATAATAAACACAATAAAGTACTTTTACTTTTAACTGACGGTGTGGGCTACATGCTAAAGGCTGGAAGAAATTTAAAATGTATTTTTCCCAATCTTTTGCACGTCACATGTTTGGCTCATGGTTGAAATAGAGTGGCTGAACTAGTAAGAAAACTTTATCTAGATGTGAATGATTTAATCGCAAATGTTAAGAAGACATTTTTGAAATCTCCTAAAAGAATACAAAAGTTTAAAGAAATGCTCCCCGGAGTGCCTTTACCACCTCGACCAACAATTATTCGGTGGGGAACCTGGATAGAAGCTGCAACGTATTACAGCAAACATTACGGTGAAGTGAAACGTGTTCTAAATACATTCAGTCCCACCGAAGCCCAGAGTATTAGAAAGGCAAAAAGAGCGTTTGGAAATGCAAATATAAAAAACGACTTAAATTTCATAGCAAATCATTCGATGACTATCCCAAATGCTATTAAAAAACTACAGGATGCGAAGCTGTCCAGCGATAGTTTAAAAATAGTTCATGAAACCTATAGAGATGTTTCCAAATTAAACATGAGCGTAAAAGGAAAACAGATTTATGATAAACTGAAGTTGGTGTTAAAGAAGAATTTTGGCTATAGCACACTAAAAATTATAAATGAGTTGGTACAAGGCAAAGAAATAGAACTTCAATCTCAAACTTCTCGTGCATCAATTGATTCCTACAAAAAAAATTAATATGCACCTATTGCAACCGTCGACGTGGAAAGATCATTTAGCTCCTTGAAATGGATATTTACAGCAAGACGCTGTAGATTAACTGTCCCAAATATAGAAAAAATATTAATAGTTTATTCTGAAAATCGTGTCAACTATTCAATTTACAGCAGGTAATTAATTAAAGTTATTTTAATTGTTACCTTATAAGCTAAAAGACTTTTACGGAAATTAAAATAAAACTTTGTCACAGATTGTATACAACTCACAGAGAGGAAGTTATTCATTATGCATAATAAGATATTTTCTTAGTCTAACATATCTGTTTATCTCTACTCTTTCTCAAATCATTCCCGCTCCGAAAACCCCGATGTATGGTCATCACTTTTATAGTTTCTAACTAGGAACCTAGAATCAAGAAAATACTATGACAATTAGTAAAAATAAAATATCTAAATGCCGTATAAAAAAAAATCACCTTACATTTCGTACAGTTTTTTTTCCCTTTGGACCAACGAAAATATACGGCATATGAAAAAATATTATCTATGCATAAAATACTTTCAAAATAAATTTATTTCATGTTGTGTCAAATCACCCCCTGGACCACGGAAAGAGAAGGGATTGCAACCCTCGATTTTTCCCCCTTTTCACATGATTTTTGTACGGCGTTGCGGAATAATGGATTAGAAGCAGTATTGAAATAATATGACACAGATGCCGTACAAAATCAAATGACCAAATTTACCCTGTTGATTGTCGGAAAATAAAAAAAAAATCAGACTTTGTGGCGCACAATTTTTGTACGGCACTGTGCGTTTTCTTATTATTTTTCATGGATCTATCGGTGGTAAGAATGCCGTACAAAAATATATGACCAAAATGTACTCACTATACCTGTACTTTTAAATTCTCACCAGGAGTCAGTTGGACAGCTTACAAGTGACGGCATAGTGCTGAATCTTATTATTTTATGCTCTTATATCGTTCTAGATAGGTCACCTGGTGGTTCAAATGACCCATATTTTTTTCAGCATGGGCCGCTAGTCTACAGGTACTATCATATTTTTTTCATCACACGTGTTCGGTAAGTGCGCCAATGCGCTGCGGCGATGCGCGCTGTAGATGCGTCATTACTTCCTAGGGCTGTCAAGGATTTTGATACAACATTACGTCGCCCTAGCGCGGCAGTCGCCGTGCCGTGATTTCATCCCTGATTTTGAGAAATAATTTAGACGATTATAGAGTAGTTTTGTGAAAATATTGTGAGTGAGTTGAGTACAATATATTATATTGTTTTAATTACTTTTTTTGCCTCACAGGTACAATAAATCAGTGATGAAAAACATTGTTGTGTGCCACGGGCGGTACAAAAAATATGAAGTCGTGTGAAGTAAAGCCCGCGCCTTCTGCTTGGGCTTTACTTTCACACGCGTTCACAAATTCTTATTTAATTAATACACAATGTACTAATAAATGATAAGTTTTCTTTTTTTAATGATATGACTTACACGATGAACATAAACATAATAGAGCGACAGAGCCAATGTTGGACACTTTAACCGTTTCAGTGTGGATGACACGCCAGGCGTGTCATGAATGTTTTTAACGAATGGTGTATGACCCGATAGGCGTGTCATCATATTCTATGGCGTCAGGCACACTTGGCGTGTCATGAAAAACTTGTTCGCCGCCATAGACAAAAGTTTTTGAAAATGGAACACGCAAAGAATCGGCTTGTTCTCCACTCGAGCATCGAGCATTTTCGACTCCATCGGCCATCTGCTCTGCAATGTGGCCTAATCCCTCCGGATATGTCGGTGACTTTCGTTCGTCTACGGATCTCCTCATTTCTGATTCGATCATGCAGAAAAGCCCCGAACATAGCCCTCTCAATAGCTTGTTGAGTGCCTGTGAGATATAGTGAAGGACTATGTTTCGGCGCCGGTCATCACATACTCATAATACATTATTTTACATACTATGAGGTTAGAATATTATGAAGTTTTGCGCACCACAAACATTTTAACGGCAAATATCGGCATTGGCCAGTCATTTGATCCGCAATACATAATTCAACATTGATTAACAATTTGAAAGACCGATTGTATTCAAATCGGTGTCAACAATCTGTTCGGACCGTATTGTTTAGTCACAAAACTTTTAAATCTAAAAATCTGTGTCGTTTTTGAGTTTTTTGGAAACGTCGCGTAAAGTGCTAATAGGTACGCTAACTTTATTTCGCTGTCGATTTTGCCAGCTTTGGTGAATTTACCTGTACACGACTATTTTGTTTTAATTTGCCGCCTTCATCCAAGTTGCCATACCGACTTACGTAACCTACAGGTGTTTGGTGTGGCAACATCGTGACCCACTTCCTTGTTTAGACAAGTGCACCCCTCGGTGATGTATCGCCGCAAACATGGGGTCAAGCCAATGTCGTAAAACCATTTACATACAATATGAAGGCTCCACGGAAAGAACATGTCTGAGTCAATTCAAAATACAGAAGGAAAAACCACCTTACTTTTAACAGAATAAGGTGTGAATTTGCCCTGATTTTTTTAGGCACTGGACATGTTTTTTCCGTAGACCCTTCATATGCCCTTTCGGTTTGTTCATTATGGTTCGGATGTTTTGGGAAACGAGTTTTACTCAAAATTCCGTTTTAAGTTTAGATGGTAATAGAAGTCTAACTGTTATTTTCAAGTTTTGTTATTATTTATGGAAGAGCATGGTCTCCTGAAGGTGCATTCAGACCAAACGAGCATTCGCTATTCTATCCCCCACTCTACGAAATCAAGGAATCACGTTTCGTGTAACGTTTGAATTTCGTAGAGTAGGGGGTTAGAATTAGAATAGCTAATGCTCGTTTAGTCTGCATGCACCTTTACACAGGTAATCAGTTTATTTACTAGGAGATATTGTATTTGTTTTAATGCAATAATCGTATTTCATTTTCATTTTTCATGGTATGAAAACTGAAAGAACATTTGTTTTACTCGTAGACAAGACCTAGTTAGATCCTTTAGTGACGTTTTTTGCGTATTTCGGTTGTCCGGCCATAATGGTATAAATAATATACCATACCTCGCAACGGATGTAGCAAAACCGAAGCATTTGACAGTTTGATGTCAGGGTTGGCGATTACGCTGACGAATTTACTTACTCTACTCCACGTATGATTAATATTAACATAAGCAGTATTATTCCATAAACAACAAAATCCAAAACGTACGGTTAGTGAAAATGTCACAGAATAAAAGCTTTCCAGATCTAGGCATAAATTAAAGACGGTTTTATAAAACAATCCGGATTATGCTGTGGCTACGGCATTAAACAATCTTTTAAAAGAAGCTGAGTTAATAACAAACAATAATAAATAAATACATTTCAAAATTATACATATTTAAATTATTTACCACTGACGGTAGATGTTTTTGAGTTTAAAATGGATTTACACAAGAAGGCGGCGCAACAAATAATAAAAATGTGATAATTTATTTGGAAGATCGATAGAACATTGAATACTGTTGCCGCGGTGTTTCTTTGTATTCGTAGTAGTGACAACCCTGACGCACATTTGCTACAGATTTGCCGGTTCGATTACGGGGTATGAATATAACGCAACTTTTCTACGATTCTGTCTGGCCATCCATCCAACTGGCTATCTACAAAACAGTCATTAACGACTAATATTGATACGGAGACAATTTGATTGGAAATAAAATACGGTAAACAATATTGACGTGATTATTAAAAAAAAAAATACAAAAACGTGTAAACGATTTAAAATTGATAAATATATCCTCTTCGACTTATTTTTAAACGATTATAAAAAAGCACTTTAAATACGATTACGATCTTTTATTCTCTATCTGCTGCTGAAAAACATATGGCCTGGTTCAAAGACTAATATATGAATCGAATAAAGTCAAAAGCAAGATATACAGTAAATATGTTGAAAATCACAGATGGAATCATTGCGGACTGCTCATAAATTATGATAATTCATGATACTATTGCAAGTAATGCAGCACACATTCATAAGTTTCATAACTCACACATATTTGTAAATTACACATTTACATTGTAAAGCATGCATAACGTTATTCGGTCTACTATGAAATTACCTTTACATATCTAGTACAGTTCAGTATGAACAAGTTTTAGTATAGGACCAACGTCGATATCGTGAAAAAAATATTCTCTTTCCCATACAAAACGCCGAGATGCCGTAAAATAAACAATAAGTTTGGGTCATTCTCAGAATTAGGCGTTCTCATCCTCAACTCCGTCTTGATTTTGTACAGTATGTTTACTGCTATATTATTTATAAAATACGAATCATTGAGTTATTTAGATCATATGTATACTTTTGTCCCTCATATATATCTATTAGTTCACGTTTTATAAGCCATTGTTTTTTTCACCAAGACGGAGTTGAAAATGTTGCGACGGAGTTTATATATTTTATACGGAGTTTAGAAATATGATATGGAGTTGATGGAAGTGCTCTTAAACCTGAATGATAATTTATGTATTTTAATACTAGCGATTTGCCTCGGCTTCGCACGGGTACTATACCTACATATAAACCTTCAAATCTCATCAAAATCCGTTGCGTAGTTTTAAAGATTTAAGCGTACAAAGAAAAAGTGACTTTTTTTATTAATTTGTATACGAATTTTTTAAGGCATGGACGAAAACAAACATTAACAATTACTTTGTGAATAACATAATACACGTAATAATACTTATTTTACGCTGACGCTCTTTTTATTTTGCCACAGCGTATTTTTCAGGATTTTGCTTTATTTTAGCTCTACGCCTACGTTGAGCTTCTTTCATATACTCTACCGTAGGTATGTTGATTTTCGGCATTCTAAGTATATGATATAAAAAAAAATTGAAGTAAGTTTAACGAAAAGCCCTAGCTCTAAAAATGCTGTAAACGGTATTGTAAGTAAAAAAATCTATCGTTAGTGTTCAGAACGAAGAAATTGCGTCAAATTTCACATGTTTTATTTTTCTTGGTATTGTAGATCAATGTACTATGTAAACAGTACATGTCTACGTAAAATTCGCAGTAGGTACCTAATTAAAGAAAGGGAGTATAGGTACTTTAATTGTGCTTTAGCAGCAAATGTGATGAAAAACAAGTTTTTTTGCATGTGACTGCTCACTTAGATACTAAATACACGTATTTTTTCAACTCCGTCTAAATATTTGACGGAGTTTATTTGACGGAGCCTAGGGAGAAAGCTATTTTTTATTTTTATTTCATTAATTATCTTATTTAGTACAATGACATTACACGCATTTTACAGGTAATACAGTTTAATTCATTATACTTAAATAGTAGAACGATCAACCACACCAATAGAAAAATAAATGACTAAACGGAGTTGAGAAAATGCAAGTGACAAAAAACGGAGATTAGATACTTAGGTTCGTAAAATCGCCCAGCGTCGCCAAACGCACCTCCGTCGCCCAACGTGTCACAGACAAGACTGAACTGGCTCGCTCAATGCAATAGTGATGTGCGTAAAATTGCAAATAGTGATGTGAAATTTTGTTTTGCTTCCAATGACGGAGTTTAGTCATAAATTTGTACGCGCGGAGAAAAAATCATATTTCTTTATACAAGCAGTTGAAATAACAATCAACTTAACAAAATGTTAATTTGTTTAATTGACTACAATAAAACAATACCCTGTGTTAGGTAATAGTAGTGGTTCCCGAGTTGCAAAGGGGTTTGTCCCAAATTTTGGAGTCTGTACGCTTGATGCAGCATGATAAAAGTAGGCTTTTATATTTTTTTATTACTAGTTCTCAAGAGATAATCTTCGAAATTACAACTGCTACAGGTAGAATAAAACGAAAACTACCCTCCAACATTTTTTTTACGCCATATATATGCAAGAATACAAAGTTATTCTACCCGACGCCCAAAAAACGTGCCCTATGAGAATGACCCAAGTATGTATGAAATAGTACATTACTGTAGAAGACGGGAAACGAAGGGTTACAGGCCAAGTAGATATTCTGTCCGAAGGAACTGAGGCCAGATAGGAATACGCGGCCTGTAACCCTGTTTCTCGCCGAGATTTGTATAGTGCTTTTCTCAAATTTGCCATGACATAAAACGAACTGATTTCGCCGAACCATACTATTTGATTTGTAAATAAACCAATTTGTACAGTATCGTACAACATTAAAAAAAAATATTCGCGCCTAACTTTCTTTTTAATCTGTTTGAGGTATCCTTTTAACTGGTGGTATAGACATTAGTTCATAGGTTATTTTTTTTTTCTGAATGTTAAGACATAGTGTCACAATTTGACGTAACAAAACAAAAGACAGTTTGTTTGCAGTCCTAGGTGTGAAATAAATACATGAAATCTCTTTACATATCATCTTAGCATATGACACCGGATACATGGTATTTCCGGGTTTAATTTAAAGTAAGTAACATCAACATTCCGTAGCAAGTTTGAGAAAAAGTATTTTTTTGCGATTTTTGGGTTGATCCACTCATACTAAAAGTTGTTCAATATACCTACATCTACAGTAATACTAGTTGACGCAGTTAAGTAGTTTTCATCACACTTGCTGTCTAAGCGCGCCATTGCTTGCGTGCGTAGCGGGAGTAATAGAAAAGTGAAATTCCCTAGGAAGTAATAGAAATGTCAGTACGTCATTTAATAATATGTCTTAGAACTTATTTTTTGTCGGCAAATGTGATGAAAAACATTCTATGCATCACGGTCGGTAAGCGGAATACTAACTCGAGTCATAAAAGCCCTCCGCCTAACGGCGTCGGGCTTCTAACACTCTCGTTAGTAATTCCGTACTTACCTCCCTTGAGGCACAATGTACTATTAACGCGGATTTGCTATAACGCGGTTTTTTAAATTATGCAATTAGTACTAAATTGATATATCTAGGTACCTAATTGGTTATTTTCTTGTGCGTGGCAGTTACCGCCACTTCGGATCACATTCTTCTACCTTCTAATATGTAATCAGTATTATTTATTACGTTATATACTGTTTTAAGTAAAATAAGAAGAAAATAAGTGTATAAATTACAGATAAAGCAAAAGTAACGAAAATGCTTGAGTTTGGTGCTGGGGCCCTATTGCTATCGCGAACCACGAACATGAATTCTCGTGATTCGTGCGTAAGTGTAAAGGTGCGTTTAAACCAAATTAATAACCAGCATTCGCTGTTCTAGCGCCCGTTCTACGAAATCAACCAATCACGTTTTGTGTACCGATCGAATTTCGTAGAGTAGGGGGATAGAACAGCGAATGCTCTTTTGGTTTGCACGCACCTTTAAAATTTTTGTAACAGGATTCGTTCGACAAAAAAATTTTCCTAGCTAGTGTGGAAAAGTAAACTTTTATTAAACTTAAATTTCTCTTTTTAAGTCACTTGTTAAGAAAAAAGTCGTTCGATACACGTGTAAAAACTTATCGTTTCACTCGGGCTCCAATTTTCACCCTCGTCGAAAAAAAAAATTTTGCACTTGTATCGAAATGTAATATTGCACTTTACTT
Organism: Thaumatotibia leucotreta; assembly: GCA_025490895.1. Lineage (NCBI taxonomy): Eukaryota > Metazoa > Arthropoda > Insecta > Lepidoptera > Tortricidae > Thaumatotibia > Thaumatotibia leucotreta. The sequence goes on from JALPQI010006293.1 coordinate 16,564, forward strand.
TAAGTCTCTAAAAATTAGATTGGCTTCACCATTAAGCTTCCTTTAACCTTCAGGGCAATTCCACGCAAGAGTAATTTAAGTGATCAATTTCTAGCGTAAGTAAATGAACAGACGATGAACTATACTTTCATTACATTTTCATGGATTTTGTAAACGGACTCAGTGGGTCCCAAGATGATGAGTGGCTCAGCCTAGTTTGGGGCACACCGGACAACGCCAGATAAAATTGTAACTTCTGTGTTTGGGTAAATAAAGATATTTATTTATTTCTTTATTTATTTACCCCTCAGATATTCAAAGGGCAACATACGTAGTAGGTACAAGATGTAACGATTTTATCAAGTTATTTATAAACCCTTACTACCCCAAATAACGGCGACAATGTGACAATATGTCACCATTAACATGACATTCTCGACCCACTTCGGATGTCATATTGGATGACGACACATATTGGCAGACTGGGTAAGTAAATACAATTTATCTACACAAATATCGTTAAGTGCTCTAAACGCGTTCAGAAACAATAGACAATGACCAGCATTACCCACCATCAGAACTTGGCACATACATAAAGTTAACATTATATACGATTTTTCCGGAGGTTATGAGTTTTAAATTTGGAACAGCTGTCAGATTCAAGTGAGGTGTCTATTCTGGTATCTATAGATATTCAGCCAGTCATCGACACAAAAAGTTAATTCAGTATGTTTTTCAGTTACAATCGGACGATATTTTCATATCGAGTGACACAAGATTAGGGACATCACTCGATTGTCTATGATTTAAAAAAAAATACAGAGATTCAAATCGCTGCCATTCCGAGCGGCTGTCTTTTGTTTGTTGGCTTACTACTACAAGTGAACAATTGTGAAAAAAATTGAATACTTTGTGATAATACTGATAATTACTTGATAATGAGTGGCAGTGACTCGGATAACGATATGAGCACTCTGCCGGACATATTCAATGCAGCTATGACCGCAACTAACAACCTGTTGCCGCAAAAGTAGAGAGCCAAGTATGAGAAAGCTTTGTTTTTGAACGCATCTAAGAGCACTTATGATATGTGTGTAGATAAAGTAGTGTATGCAACTATACGTAATCAGGCATTACAACACTCGTGTGATGCTATTATGAAACTCACCTTCGGTTCGTTTCATAAACCCACACTCGAGTTGTAATGCCCCTCATTACGTACGGTTGCATAAACTACTATTGATCGCGTACGAGCACAGTACATTTATAGTAGGATTTGAAAATCAACGGACGATGTCCGGACTATGGGCTCTAAAATCCGGGGATATTTGCGTCTTGTCCTGGTTGCCAAATTTTAGCACACCAAAATAGTTATTTATTATACAAGGGGGCAAAGTTGTTGTTTAACTGTCGTGCCAATATTATTTATTTATTTAAACTTTATTGCACTAAACAGGAGTACAAAAGGCGGACTTAATGCCACAAGGCATTCTCTACCAGTCAACCATTGGGACAAACAGAAAGATAAAGTTGGTGCAGGGTCGTAAAGTAAGAAAACAAAAAAAACACTAAAATCACTAAACATCAATAAACATACACAAATATTATATGCAATTTAATAAACTTACACAAATATACATAAATATAATACATATTACCTACTGTGAAACATCAGGAGTACGATGCCTGAACCTTGTCCAAGAGATGCTTGCGCAACATGCGCTTGAAAGAGAACTTGCTCTGAGCCTGTCGTATCGATAGGGGGAGATCATTCCAGAGCCGTATTGCGCGGACCGTGTAAGAATAAGACACGAAACTGGTTCGATGTCGGGGGACTATCAGTTTAAGGCTACGGGAGGATCGGAGATCGGAGCCAGGGCGCGGAGCGTCAAATTTAAATTTACAGCGAAGGTAATCGGGAGTAAGGGGAATATTGAGACCTGAGCTAGCGAAAGATTCCAAAATTGAGCCACGAGCGTAGCGAGTGGTTCAAATACTGGAATCTTGAGCATTGCGAAGGTCTCAAGGCACGAGAGTTGAACAAACTTTGCCGCCAAGTGTAATACAACTTTTTTCCCCTCACTATCGCGAGGAAATATGAATACAAATCTCATCCAAATGTAAATTAACTCAAAGAAACCATTTAAAACTCAATGTCGAAACGTATCGTAGAATAGAGTTACTTCTGCAACTTAAATATAGCCAATGGCTTACAAAGTCACCCATGAGAACGACCAATTTAATATGTGAGCTCCGATTGCGCATGTTTAGTTTACTACGGTCATACAGATCCACTTATACTAGGCATTAGGGGGCTATAGGAATTAGAGCAATGTCAAATTACTTTATTCACAAGAGTGTAAAAAGCGTTTTTACCCGTTCGTATTAAACGATAAACGAGCGCTTTACGAGCTAGTGAGGGGAAAAAACTTTTGTACTAATGTATATTCAAGTGCCAAAAGTATATAATATCGAGAGAATCTTCTTATAAAGATGTTAGACTTTAGAATGACGTTCTAATTATACAGAATTAAAGAGCATCATCATCATCATCAGCCTATAATAGTCCACTACTGGACGTAGGCCTCTCCTTTTAACTATGCGTATTTGTTTACGCATTAGGATACCTCCTAGCCCATTACTATTATTGCCCAGCGTGGCGATTATGGGTATTTACCAATGCCCATAATCGCCACGCTGGGCAAGCGGATTGATGATCGCAGTAATGTGTCCACTATGATGAGTTGATAACGCTGCTGCCCATCATCAATCTTTAATCAAATATGGTCAGTGACACTTCAATCCCTTAGTCGACTCTTACGACACCCGCAGGAGGAGTTGGGGTGGTGACAAATGTATTCTTTCTGCCGTCACCACACGGCCAAAAATGTTGTTTAATCAAATGCCCACGATGAAAACGATGATTTTGGTAATTTTTGGTTAAGTTATGTTTATTATTTTATTCATCTATTAAACATAAAGGTAAATAGGAAGTCTATCTTTGTAATTCAAGTGTTTAATATAGTCTTTAATAATAAACAATAAATGCATGACTGTTCCTAACCGGAAGTGCAAGTAGGTATGCTGCAATGACAGTAAACTATGCACTTTGTTCGTCAGATACTTTGTACATATACAGTTTATACGGTCAATACAGTGAGTCACTGAAATACCTAAATATAGAACAATGTGTAGATACTAATAATGCTTTAGTTTGTAATGAGGTAACATTTAGAAAGAGCGGCAGAAAAAACGGCGAATTTAAAAACAGTACAGTATGCGCTTTAAAATATTAATGTTTGTGAGAAATCCTTCACTCAACCGATGCAAACGCTACCCAATCGGTGAAAAATTTAAATCACTACATAGTATAAAATAAAGTCACTTTTTCTGTCCCTATGTTCCTTTGTACGCTTAAATCTTTAAAACTACGCAACAGATTTTGATGAGATTTTTTTAAATAGGTAGAGTAATTCAATAGGAAGGTCTTTATGTAGGTATAGTACCCGTGCGCAGCCGGGGCGGGTCGCTAGTATTGTACCTATATATTCATTGCGACACTGTAACATTGCCATAGGAATAATTAAATAAATCCTGTAAGCCCTTTCGCCCTTTCTCGACCCTCCATAATCGGTCATGTAGCCGTACTATTATGAGTAATGACTTTGCAAGTACAGTCGACGAAATTGAATGTTTAGCACTTTGCGGTTCAAGTTGAATTGGTTTTGTTGTATGTACTAAGCACGTCCAACGTAAAGTGAGCCATAAACTGCTAAACGTTCAATTTCCTCGACCGTACCTATCAGTAACGTTAGGTTTTACTCGATACGTAAGGCAGTACTTTAACGATGACTTTGCAAGTATCGGGTACGTTAGGTTTTACTCGATACGTAAAGCAGGGCATCACGCTCGCTCCAATATGTGATATATCAGTGCTAGTGCGATAGAATGCACCTATCGAGTAAAATGTAATGTATCCTTTACTTTCTATCTCATGGTACGGCTCAGTAGCCGTACCCGTATTTTAACTTCATTGAGGTGCATTCAGACCAAACGAGCATTCGCTATTCTAACCCCCTACTCTACTAAATTCGATCGTTACACAAAACGTGATTCGTTGATTTCGTAGAGCGGGGATATAATAGCCAATGCTCGTTTGGTCTGAATGCACCTTTATTTAGTTATCACATAAAAGAAAATTATAATTTAAAATTTAATCCCCTGTGTGTCCGGCAAAAGATAAGGCATAACGAGAATAATCCCGGTAAGGGCATATCATTGTGTTTAAATATCTGCGGCCCTATCGCGAAAAACGAAATTCGTAAATTTCGGGCATTTGTCTCTCTAACTAATGACGCCTTCGTTTGAGTGACAGAGAAAAAATATCGAAGTTTACGAATTTCGATTTTCGCGGTAGTAGGCCTGGGTCGCGTTTTATAAAGTTACAATTCACAATTTTGCTGTTTACCTCTCTTTCTATCCAATATGTGCGTGCGTTAGAGAGGCAAACAGCGAAATTGTAAATTGTAACTTTATAAAACGTGACTCTGTTCCTTAGTCATAGTTGATTCCCCTGTCTTTATCTATAAAGGTGCATTTAAACCAAACGAGCATTCGCTCATTCTATCCCTTACACGACGAAATCAACGAATTTCGACAAACCACGTTTTGTGTAACGAACGAATTTCGTAGAGTCGGGGCAAGAATGAGCGAATGCTCGTTTATTATTTATTTATTATATCAAAATGTACACTTATTTGTAACATTTGTCCCACAAAACGGTTTACACAGTTTGACTGTGGGATCTGAGTCTCTTCGCTTATAGCTAAAGAATAAACTAATTTAACATTTATACCTTATTATTAATTAAAAACTTGAATAAACTACTCTTAAATTTCGGCTTATTGGTTTCCGATCTGATATCTAAATGGTCTAAATGCACCTTAATATATTCGTAGTTGTGTGTGGAACACAGACAACATGTGGTGTGGAATAATAGCAGATTAAGAAAAACTGGAAATTTAAAAAAAAGTTCGAAATGGGTGAATATCTGAGCGTTTCAACCGCCCAATTTTAGTAGCATCATTTTTGCCGAAGTTTCTAAACGTCTCAATTTTATACTTCGTCATTTGTATAAGGTACGTATCTCCTTCAAATGTCAAAGTAGCACATTGTAACGAATAGAAACTTCGGCAAAAAAGATGCCACCAAAATTAGGCGGTTGAAACGCTCAGATATTCACCCATTTCGACTAATCACGTTTTGTGTAACGAACAAATTTTGTAGAGTGGGGGATAGAATGAGTGAATGCTCGTTTGGTCTAAATGTATCTTAATACGAGTATATTCGTAGTTGTGTGTGAAATAATAGCAGCTTAAGAAAAACTTGATATTATAAAAAAATATTGCGAAGTTCGAAATGGATGAATATCTGAACGTTTCAACCGCCCAATTTTGGTGGCATCATTTTTTTTATACGTCTCAATGTTATACTTCGTCATTTGTATTTTAAGGTACCGTGCCTCCCTCAAATGACAAAGAAGCACATTATAACGAATAGAAACTTCGGCAAAAATGATGCCATCAAAATTAGACGGTTGAAACGCCTAGACATTCACCCAAATCCGCTTTCGATGATTTGTCTCTGTCACTCTTAATAACGCCTTGGTTGGAGTATCGAAGACAAATTCTCGAAATCTACGAGTTTCGAAGTAGGCGTCGCGACCTAGGGCCTATTTCTCGAAAGCTTGTAACTTGTAATACAAGCGGAAGTCCTTATTTAATTAATAGTGTTAAAAAGAGACTTCCACTTGTATTACAAGTTACAAGCGTTCGAGAAACGGGCCCCTACTACTGCGAAAATCGAAATTTCGAGGATTTTTTCTCTGTCGCTCCAACGAAGGCGTCATTAGAGTGACGCCGCGGCCACGACATCGGTTTAAAGCGACCGGCTTAGCGGAAAAGGTATGGTGCTCCCTCTCGCACCCATATCGGCATCCCGGTCCCACTCATGGATTCGCTCGCCGCTGGTCGCCTTAGACCAATGTCGTGGCCGGGGCATGATAGAGACGAATCGTCGAAATTAGCGGATTGCGAAGTTCGCGGTAGGGCCGCCTGTTTCGATCGTTGGCCGACCCCATAGGGCAGGGCGTAGGGCGCGGCCACCTGTAGCGCACCTGTGGATTCTCAGCCAGTAGCCGGGTCAGAATTCGTTTCGTTGTAAAAACGATATGAATAAAACGGGTTCGAATCCCGGCGAGGGCATTATTTGTGTATTTATTTATCACAAGTATTTGTTCCTTGGTCATGGCTGTCTATGTATTTAAGTATCTATATGTATCTGTCACCGTAATATTGTAAATTCCGTTAGATTATAATTTACCTAGCGAAATTGTAAACTATCGAAATATTGTCAAATGCGCCATACTGTTTACAATTTAACGTATTATTTTACGTTAGATTATAATCTGTCGAGCAGAAACCGTCACATTGTCAAACAGCTATCTGATTGGTCGATCTCAAATATGGCCGCTGTGTACTATAGCCATAGAGTTAGAAATTAAACACAGGTGGCAGAGAAATAAAGCACATGATTTTCTAGTGTTGTGAGATTATTAATATATTTACCTATATGTCACCATAGTATTATAAATGCCATTAGATTCAAACTCGCGAGATTATTAACTATCGAAAGATTGTAATCCGTAACGTAGGTTTGTTGAACGTAAACAAACAGTGGTCATCGAGATTATAAATTATCGAAAGATTGTTATTCGATTAGAAAAAAGGTAATCGAACCTGCTAACTTGAATTATTTTATAATCACGCCCTTTCAGAATACAATCTTGGTTTTAGTTATCACCAACCTTAAACATGAAGTTCACATACACTTTTTGTTAAATGTTTTGTTGATATTTATTAATATTAGCGTAAAAATAACGTGTTTCACGATATGTGTCAAAGACGTCAAATACTATGGAAAGTCAGCCATATTTGCTTACCTACCTGTTTTTACTTTCAACTGAAACATTGTATACAATTTAACGGATTGAGTTTTGATAAATTATAATCAAATCAAATCAAATAAATATAAAACTAAAATAAAAAGTGCATTTTGAAGCTCTCAGTAATTTATCCATAGAAATGACGACGCCGGGTACACAGAGTTTCAGTCGTTCAAACAATGAGAGCTTGAACTGGTGCGATCCGATGCATGATATAACTCACAATTTGACGGTTCCGTGCCGACAGATTATAATTTACCAAAACTCAATCCGTTAAATTGTAAGTATGTTACGGATCACAATCTTTCGATAGCTTATAACTTCGCGAGTAAGATTGTAATCTATCGGCATTTGTAATAATATGGTAACACATACACTTATCTGATCTCACAACATTAGAAAACAATGTATTTTAATTGACTGACATCTCTATTTGATTGGGAACGTCGAACACTCAGTGATAGTTACTGGTGTGGACTGTATGAGGATAATGAGAAGAAATGGATAGGGGAATTAAAAACTATATTTTAGGACACTTTACAATGTTATTTCAGCAAGATACAAAGGCAAACTAAAACTGGGTATATAATTATAACTCACAATTTGCCGATTCCGCGTCGACAGATTATAATTTACCGAAAATCAATGCGTTAAATTGTAAGTATGTTACGGATTACAATCTTTCGTAAGTTTATAATCTCGCTACTGAGACTGTAATCTATCAGCATTTATAATATTATGGTGACACACACTTATTTGATGTCACAACATTAGAAAAGCGTGTAAGTATTTTATTTGACTGCCACTTGTATTTGGTATCTAACTCTATGGCAAGTAAACAGACAGGCCAAAAAACTGACCAATCACATAGCTATTTGACAATGTGACGGTTTCTTCTCGATAGATTATAATCTAACGAAAAATAATGCGTTAAATTGGAAACAGTAGGCCGCAGTTGACAATCTTTCGATACTTTACAATTTCGCTAGGTAAATTGTAATCTAACGGAATTTACAATATTACGGTGACATATCTACTATTATATATATCGTCGCCTGGTACCCACATCACAAGCCTTAGAGCTTATCGTGGGCCTAGGTAGATTTGTGTAAGATGTCCCAAAATATTTATTTATTTGTATAAAAAAAAAGTAAATTAAACTATATTACGAACTTACGAAATTTACGAACCACGACAACGTATTTCTAATTTTTATAAATCAAATGTTATACAACCGTTGTTCCTTTTCTCCATCTTGTTTATTCTTTTTTTTTCAATCTGTGTTATCAGCTTTAACGTCCATTCTTTTTATCCATTCAAATTATTTACATTAAATTGTAAAGTAGATTGATTAATAAATGATAAAGATGCTAAAGGTGCATTCAAATCAAAAGAGCATTCGCTATTCTAACCCCCCACTCTACGAAATTCGATCGTTACACCAAACGTGATTGGTTGATTTCGTAGAACGGGGGATAGAACAGCGAATGCTCTTTTGGTTTGAACGCACATTAACAGTTGTCTTATTTTGTGTTCCTAAAGTGTGATGGGTTGGTGCTATTCTACTCTGCCGGACACCACACGGCACATTACATATTCTAGGGGAGACCAGGTATAAAAGTAACGCGGGATGAACGTAACAAATTCATTTAAAATTTTTCTACGACATCTATCCGAACGTCCTTCAGGGCATTCGATGCCATTTCGGTTCCCCCCTAACCTCAGTTACACCCACGGTGCTGTGACGGCAGGTTATGCGTGTAGTGCTATGGTCCCAGAAAAATGCGTCAAAATCAAAAGTAAGTTTTTAACGATTTTTTCAATCTTAGCTAGATTTTTCATGGTAAACGCTATAGCTTGCGTTTTGCATGGGTGTTGTAAAGTCACTAATCATTTACAGTTTGAGGGTTGCAAATCAATGTTTTAATGATGCTTTTTACGTTTTTTTGCTACGTGTTTATGGGATTCTGGAAATTTGATACCCAGGGATGAATGAAACAACTTGTTACTTTTATCCCGATTTCCAAATTGGAGGCTCATTGGTACATGTATGTGCTAGCGTTTATTAAATAACTCATATACTTAATAGTGCCTTTTTGTTGCAGAATGTCTGATATACACAAAATAACAACAGACAAAATAGAAATTATAGCTTTAGCTGCAGTTGAGGTAATCCTTTTTTAAAATGCCCTACAGGGACGCAGCAAAGACTTACCAACTGGCTCACATCACTTTATATAGACATGTAAAGTAAAGGAAAGCTTTACTTGAAAGTTCAGTGGCACTACCCAAGGCGGGATTTGTTTCTGGAAACAAATATTCACTGTCGATGAGGAGTAAAACACATTTTTTTTATCATATTAGGTACATTGTATGATTAACTTAGTAGTATACTCAGAAATAAGGACAATGCCGAAAGCATTTTATTCCTTGCACCTAAGCATTTGTTTATACGCCATTTAGAATAAGACAGAAAGTTGATTGCTCTCACGTCACTCATATATCCTATAGGTATAAATTAATTTCGTCTCATATAATACCTAATGTTAATTACATTCATTCATTGTTAATGTTTATCTTTGAGATAGTGATATTGTAAGACTGTTGATTACTTAAAAATACTAATTACACATAATTATGCTGATTATTTTATAGTTATTTACTTTGTTTCTATTATCCCTATGCACTGTTACAACCAGCCCTGGGGGTAGGGATAATTGCAACAAATTCCATCCTTCACTGTGAGCCATTTTTCTGTAAAACTATTCGATGTATGAAGTTTATTTTGGTACCAAAAGATACATGAAATATGTGTCTATTGCACATAAAGATGCAAAGTTTGCCAACTGCTACCAAAAAAATGTAAAAAATCAAAAACTGAAAATTGTTACGTTCATACCTGGTCTCCCCTACTCTGCCGACATAATGGTATGAATCAAGACAACAAAAAGAATTTTAATCCAGCCGTAGCATGAGCTGCCGCTACGTTATTAACGCAAACTTACTTTCTATCCATCCCGCTAGTCAGAACCGGACTAAAGTGCGGGGCCCGTAGCATTATTTAAAGCGGGGTCCCTGGGTCGCGTTTTATAAAGTTACAATTTACAATTTCTCTGTTTGCCTCTCTTTCTAGCCAATGTATGCGTACGTTAGGGAGGCAAACAGCGAAATTGTAAAATGAAACTTTATAAAACGCGACTAGTTACTGGACCTGGTTCACTTTTAATTTTCAATAAATAATTATAATTTTCGGTTTTGGTGTTAATTTTATAAACTATAAGCATTACTTATAATGTAAAAACGCCGATACATTTTAAATTCCTAAAAATATTATAGTTAATTGACGTTATTTTACGCTAATTAGGTGTCCCTAAAAGTGAAACTCCCCATCTCTTCCTGCAGGGTCGCGTTTTATAAAGTTACATTTTACAATTTCGCCTTTTCCTCTCTAACGCACGCACGTATTGGCTAGAAAGAGAGGCAAACAGCAAAACTGTAAATTGTAACTTTATAAAACGCGACCCAGGTGTCGTAAGAGCCGACTAAGGGATTGAAATGTCACTGACGATTCTTGATAGAAGATTGACGATGGGCAGCAGCGTCATCATAGTGGACACGTTACATTACTGCGATCGCCAATACGCTTGCCCAGCGTGGCGATTATGGGCATTTACCTCCTAATGCGTTTATACGCATAGTTAATAGGAGAGTCCTACGTCCAGCAGTTGACTGGGATAGGCTGAAGTGTGAAAGTGAAAATGCCGAAGATTAGCTATAACTATAAATTAAGCAGAGCTGCTACTGTGCCGACTATTGGCAGGCAAAGGCATTAAAGTAATTTGTTAGTTGATTAGTGAGGAGGCGCGCCGTTTGTTAGGGCGGGCCGTTTCGAGCTCCAAATATGTACTCATAATTATAGTTCATGAACATTTACGTTTTTATCACGATAATTTATAATAGGGACGTATATTATTTTATGCTTTTATTTACTTCCATATCTTAATTATCCTATTATATAATATTTTCTTCGGTTACCGCGAGGATTACTCATGAAATAAATGTAAATGTAATGTCATCCGCAGACCACGAACCCTGTAAAGTGTTTGAAACGTCGGAATGAAGTTAAAATTAGTTAATATACGCGAGTTTATCCGTTTTCATAGTTTTATTTCATATCCTATTATATATTCAGAAGCGGTAATGTAATGACCTAACTATATTAAGAAACCGGTGTCTGTGGCTGTATCATAATTTATTTATATTTATATATTTATATTTATTTATTTATATTTATTATTTATATTTATATTTATATACATTTAATTACACGTTAGTTAACGGTATTACACCAAAGCACTTACGTGGTAAAACATTAATAGAATAAAACAAACATAACAAAAAATCTAAACATGTAAAACAAAACAAATATTCAAAAGTAAAAATAAAAATCATGCAAAAATCTGTAACAGTTTCCTATAAAATACTCCAGCACTATCCGCAAACACGTCAATGTCGTCTGAGTTTGTTAAGACGTGGTTTAAAATTACTCTGGCTCTAGCGGTAGGAGCGTTGGCACCACGGTGCGTGCGCGCGCCGGCGCCCACGAACAGGCGCCGCCGCCGCCGCGCCGCCACCGCGCCGCCGGCGCCGCCCGGGGCTCCCGCTGCCGGCCCACTCACCCGCGGAACGACTAATCCCATTCTCTCCAGCACAGATGCTCCGTCTACTTTATTATGCAGTAACTGGTAGTAGTGCACTGCATGGAGCAACTTCCGTCTAGTTGCCAGCGTTTGGAACCCGACCATTCCCGCTACGAATAGTGATGGATACATGTAGGGATAGTATCCATATATTCTTTTGTATATATATATTGTATATTGTATAATTTTGTATATTGTATAATGTTAACATTAAAGTACAGTGCATCTTAATATTAACATTAAAGTATCGGTGTCAGTTAATTAATGTTAACATTATTAAGTCAACTTCTTTTTGTTTATTTTTTCACTCGTACCCGTACCATTAAGAGGGTCCTCTTAATGGGTCGAAACATGTCGAGAAATCATCGACTTAAAGACGTGAGTAACCCGGTTCGATAATATTTTAATATGTTTGAGTCTCACGTTAGTTATAACTTATAATTCTAGAATGACAACTAGTTATGATGATGTTACTGGTGGCTGTCATCAATCTTCGATAAATGTATCAGTCATCACAGCTGAAAGACGTCCACTGCTGAACATGACCCCAAAGATTGCCACAACGACCGGTCTTGCGCCACCCGCATCCAGCGGACTCCTACGATAGATGATGTGCGTTTCTATTGAGGGTCCACGTTGGAATTTCGAGCTTTTGAATGTGTCAGTCTTTAGTAAAAGTTCCCAAACAATTGTAAATTCGACCTCTAATTTATAAAAGTAGCTTCTCCAAATCCAAAGTTTCATGCGGATAAAGGTGGACTCTCAGTCGTGACTATCAGGTATCCATATTTAATAATCCACTTCAAGTTTACAATTGTAAATGCCTGCATTTAGTAAAAGATTTGTAAAACTAATTTCATTCACTGTGACTCCTATCTGTTAACTAAATGGACATTTTTATTCCTTAGTACGACAAGTTTAATAGAGGCAACCAGAGGCAGAGGAAGGCCTAGAATACCATACATTACTCAATTGAAGGAATGATGCTGTAGCCATTCGTACCAAGAAGTCAAGACGAAAGCCCAAAACAGGGCCGAATGGACGATGCTGCAGCGACAGGGGCCAGGCCCCATTAATTATGGGCATTTCTCCGATCGTTTCAACCACCGTGACTGCGATGGCAACATTATTACCCGATTTCCGTGGGTACCTGATACATTTTTGGATATCTTGGTAGTTGTCAACTACGTCTACCAATATATCCAAAAGTTCTTGCATCTCTCACGGGATTCGTCAGCGAAGTCACGGCGGTTGAAACGCTCGGAGAAATGCCCTTATGATGAATGACGACAAGTTTCTGCTATGCTATTCTCTCATTCACACATTCGACGCTGCGTTCATCAACGAGCTCGACGACGAGGGGTGCGTATCATAATGAATACGCACTTTTAGTATAATTACAGTTTACAAACGTTCATAACGTATACTAACGTTAGGTATAATGTATTAAACATCTATTTCCAAATAGTATAATACAAAAATAATATAACGTTAATAATATATACCGTTGTTTAGTCTAACGTACATATTAACGAATTCCGTTTCATATATCAATATAAAGGTATAAAAGTTAAAACATATACTAACATCTGATATAACGATATAAATATAACTGCGAGAAAAGTAAGTTAGGTTAAGTTCTACAAAAAGGTATACGTTATATTACTTACCCTTTTCATTCCGTTCTAGCCTCGAAACCTAACCAATCCAAGTAATAAATCAGGGTAAAACCGACATGGATTGGTTAGGTTTCTAGCGTAGTTTCCCGGATAAATAAAAGACCTACTTACTTTTAATTAATCGTTTACGCATCTTCATTCTTGCGAAACCAAAAAAGGGGGGACGGGGGGGCGTAGCCCCCCACAAGGGGGGCTCGGGGGGCGGAGCCCCCCGCATTAAAAAATAACAAATTTGTACATCCCCTACTCTAACCTGGATAGGTTCGTTAGGTACCTTTTATCCCTTAGAGCAGAAATAGAAGCCCCGCGCAGCGGGGCTTCGTCGACCGGTTCCCAGGTCTAAATCGCTTCCTATACGGATACGGCTTAATAAACGGATAAATAGTAAATCAATTCAAATGAAATATAATGATAATTCTATAGTTTAATAATTAAAAAATCGTAGGGGCTTATATTTTGTGTAAGATAGTTGTTTTGTATATTAGATTATTTCAATGTTATACCAATTAATCGTTATCGTAAACGATATTATATGTTACGTTCATTATACATTTTACAAATATTCATTTAATAATTATACCGTTTATACGTTATATTTATTACACGTTAGGCATTATACATTTATACAAACTGAATTTATACATTATGATTTATATAGCATAAGTTCGTATACGTTATATTACTTACCCTTATATATTATATTATATTATATTATATTACTTACGGCCTTCACTTCGACGTCTAGCGCAGCGCTGCGAAAAACGGTATTCACTAACGTAGAACAGCTCGTCGTCGAACTGTAGGCGGTAACTCTCGACGCAGTGTAGTTCCAGCTCACGCCGCATTCGTCGCCAAGCGCTAGTGTCGTTTAAAAGTGCATTAGTGAATACCATTTTTAGGCTCGACGCTGCCGCAGCGCTGACACAGCGCTGATAGCAAGGTGGTTTCCTCAGTGAATAACACTGCTGACCAAGCGAGAAAGTGTTCCCATATCGATAAACTTCGTAACTCAGCCACTGTTAACTGCTAATCGATTCAGTGGCTTCGGTGCCCTGCTTCATTATACTGTCAAATTCGGGTTTTGCGTCAAACAAGCTACATGCGTTGCCATACATATGGATACCTACTGACCTCTATGCAAGGGCCTGATTTAAACCAACTTTTGGTTATAAAACTTTGGTATTTAAGGTCTTTATTTAATTGGAATGTCAGTTTTCAAACTAACATGGTCATTTACATTCGTCATCAGCCTATGATAGTCCACTGCTGGACGTAGGCCTCTCCTATTAACTATGCGTATAGACGCATTAGGAGGTATATTAGGTAGGCCCATAATCGCCACGCTGGGCAAGCGGATTGGCGATCGCACTAACGTGTCCACTTTGATGACGCTGCTGCCCACCATCAATCTTTTATCAAATAAGAAGTGGTCAGTGACACTTCAATCCCTTAGTCGACTCTTACGACACCCGAAGGAGGAGTTGGGGTGGTGACAAATGTATTCTTACTGCCGTCACCACACGGCATTTACATTAGTATGAATCAAAACGGGATATTTACTATGTAAATTGAAATTATTGACCTGCCGATATTACGGCACTGTAGCAAACGCCATCTTCACGGAATAAGCTGTTCTCGTATTAAGGGTCTTTTTAATTGGAGTGTTATAAATATTAGATGTCTTACATCCACTGACGGGCTTCATGTAACTTTAGCTACATATCATCGCTCTTATTTTTCATAGGAAAAGAGTCTATCGCAAAAACAAAGCATGTGAGTGGATATCAAAGAAAAAATACTTAGGTTACCAACGTCGGAGGTGGGGATCGAACCCACGTGCTTAGCTTTCGCGGCTGACGCCTGAAATACTTGACCATACTGACTCAGCATATACAGGCCGAATTTCTCGGTTGTGTGCACTCTATTATAGGCTAGGCTGCTTTGAACATACTTTCAGGCGCGGATTCAATCCCCCTTGACATATCGGTATACAGGGTGTAATCGTTAAGTGTGGCTAGACCATCATTCCGTAAATATGAGAGATATCAGAAAACTTTTAACTGGTATCGAAAGTACGTTACCCAACGAGTAAAACTACATTAATAACTTATTTCAAATAAAATCAGATATACTTAACCCAAATATTAACTTGAAACCTTTCCATACATTTAGTAGGTAACCGTTCATTCAAAGACTAGTTTAATACGAATATTAGATTAATTATTTCATAAACGGTTGTATTGTAATATTTATTATTTTATCACAATGTATTCGTACAAATAACGAATCTCTAACAGTTTTATCTCTTACGACACCCGACATTCTTTAAGGCTGTAAGTCGTCCTAATAAATGTATGGGAACGTTTTAACTTAGTATTTTTAATTTTACTTCATCTATTTAGAAAAAGTAATTAATGTAATTTTACTCGTTGGGTAACGTACTTTCGATATCAGGTGGAAGTTTTCTGATATCTGTTATATTTACGGAATTATGGCCTGGCCACACTTAACGATTACACCCTGTATATTATATAGATACATACTTGACCATCTGTAATAGATAATAAGGCCTGCTACTACTTGACCACACCGACTCAGCAGACACAGGCCGAATTTCTCGGGTGTATGTAATCTGTTATGGGTGGTTATAGGCTAAGCTGCTTTGAAGATACTTTCAGGCGCGGATTGAAGCCCCCCAGACATATCTATATATATATATATTTATGTAAACTTGGAAAGAATTTCTATTCCTTAGTACGACACCCCCGAGAAGATCTGGGGCGGTGACAAATCAGTTGGCCTACCGTGAACTCCGAAATTCGAAAATTTCGGGGATGTGTCTTTGTCACTCTAATGGCGACTTCGTTGGAGTGACAGATACAAATCCCCGCAATTTGCGAACTTCGGTGTTCGCGGTAGCAGACCTGTTCTTACTACCGTTATTGTCACTACGCAACCAATCCCAAGTTCTCGATAATTCGTCTATATATTCGCCTATACAGATAACCTCGTTACAATATTGGGCAGCCTTTCGATTTATATAATAGTGATGAATAGTATAGCCCACAGGAGGGTGACATGTATCATATTTCCCGAGGTCATTGACCTGACTGTGGGTAAGGTCGCCATTAATGGACACGCAATGGTTCAACCTACTTGTGGGATAGACTTTTTCATTTGTCCATTTTCTATGGGATTCTTGTTTTCTTTTTTATTAAAAATAACGGCCAAATTCACTCATATTTTTCGATGTATTTCAGTAACCGTAAGAAGATATTTCAATGTTTTTACTTTATTCCAGTAATCAATGTAAGAAGCAAATTAGCCAGTATTAAAAACGATTTTCGAAATACATACTACGATTTTTCTAATGGGCTTGTCCATTAATCACGTCATACGATTTAAGCCTATTTTAGACTTCCCCACCCCCATGGTGATATTTGGTGATATTTTCTGGAAACCCCCCTAGCCAATATGACGTGCGTAATTTTTTGCCAACTTAAGTAGTCCTTTCAATAACACTTGAATTTACGTACGTTTTTGCCAACTACGAGGTAAATGTGGCTGTGCACATGGAAAGGTACCTAGTCATGGCATTTAGTTACAGAGTTACATGAGTTTTTGTCGAAGCGGGTGAAAAAGTGCCAAAATAGGCATAAACGTTTTCTACCTTAGCAAGTCGCTAAGTATTGTTTGTCCCTTTCAGTCTTATAGACATATTGATGAGACCAAAAGAGACAAAAAACACTCAGTTACAAAGTCAAAGTCAAAGTCAAACTATTCTTTATTCAAGTAAGCTTATTAATAAGGATTTTCAAATGTCTGACATTATCAAGAGAGAGAAAAAAATCTACTACTGGTTCAAACCCTACGCCGTTCCTGAGAAGAACCAGTAAGAAACTCAGGTGGACTTATTTTTTCAAAACAGTATAATAATACATCTTATTAAAATAACATGCATTAAAGAATGTATTAAATAAAAAAAAAAGATTATTATAGACATTTTTATAAAAGAGAGAAATAAATAAAGGATCATAATATTAACCACGATTACGATTTACGAAACGTTTATGAATAAGGGGATAATATGTCGCAAAACCGATGGCCGTTGGGGCGGGAAGGTTCTCGAGTGGCGGCCACGTACCGGAAGGCGTAGCGTGGGTAGGCCCCCCACAAGGTGGACTGATGACCTGGTGAAGGTCGCAGGAGTCCGCTGGATGCGGGTGGCACAGGACCAGTCATTGTGGCAATCTTTGGGGGAGGCCTATGTTCAGCAGTACACGTCTTTCGGCTGATATGATGATGATGATGGAAGACTTACTTTTTTATTTATAAACGTCACCTACTTTACTTTAGCAAGTCGCTAAGTATTGTTTGTCCCTTTCAGTCTTATAGACATATTGATGAGACCGAAAGAGACAAAAAACACTAAGTTACGAAACAAGGGAAAAAATAAGGGGATAATATGTCGTAAAAATACACAATGGCTGCAACAAAGGACGTTTTAAGTACTATTTAGAATAATAGGGAAAGAAAAACAAACTGGATCGCGACTAGGTAAAAAACACAAAAAATTCAGTTCGGGTCACGGCCGCATGTTGATGAAAGCGCTCCATATTGATACAAATTAACATACATGTATTATACATACGTATAATGTGTCTGTAATGACAAAAAGAGGTAGGAAGAGAAACCCTGACAGCCAGGTACCTAAAGGATTTTTTGCGCACGTTGGCCAGATTTTATGGTGTCAATAAATTCTGCATTTTATAGGGAACTAGCGACCCGCCCCGGCTTTGCACGGGTACTATACCTAAATAGAAACCTTCCTCTTGAATTACTCTACCTTTTAAAAAAAATCTCATCAAAATCCGTTGCGTAGTTTTAAAGATTTAAGCGTACAAAGGGACATAGGGACAGAAAAAGTGACTAGAAGTATTTTATACTACATAATATATGTAGTGATGTAGGTAGTGATGCTTGTTTAGGCTCTTTTATTTCGATGTCACCAAAAACGGAACTAAGAGTCTTACTTTTTTCAGGGAGGGGATGTGCCTGAAAAAAAATTCTATATTTTATTGTACCACTTTGTCATCGTGATTAAGAACCTATAGAACCAAATTTCTAGTACTAACGGCCACTGAGCTATGCTGCGGACAGACAGACGAACAGACGGACACACGGACAAGGCGTTCTTCATTTACTACGGACCTCTAAAAAGAAGGAAGGAGAAAAATATCTACCTCCTTGTTGAAATAAAATTAAAAAATATATTAAAAAGAGCTGCTTTATTAAACTCTTATCGGACGATGAGTCGATGATCGTCATTGTTTCTTTCTAGTGTTCTATTCACAAGGACGATTTTATTACATAATTGCTGTATCTTTAAACATTTATGTACTTGTATAGCGTGCAAAGGACTAGGCAAGTCTCTAATGAATAAATCTACTGCTTAAATTTGTGTAAAAATACCTCAGAATGCTATTTTACCATTGTTCGTGTATTTTGCTTGGCAACATAGATAGCATACCGCTTGCAAGTCAAATAGCAAGTCACGAGCACGTGCACGCCACGCAAGCGGTGTGCCATCTAATATGACATTTCATACGCTACAATGCACACATCACGCACACATGCATGTGTTGCACACACTTCCGGTGTGGCTTTGCCTTTAACGTTGGCATCATTTAGTAGTAGTAGTAGTAGTAGTTGTTGTTGTTATATTCTGGCCATGTTTTCCGCAACTCGACATCAAACGTGCCTATTTTGCGTGGTCCCAACGCTGGTCCAGTACTTGTTGGGGACATCACACACACCCTTGAATTTTAAGAATCAATTAGTAGTGTAGTTTATCAATTCTTTAATAGCTGCACTCTTCTTCTTTTACTTGTACAATAACTTTACCAATATCAATTATCAATTATACTAATATTAATCACAAGTAACGTTTCCTGAATAAAAACCTATTTAAGAGCCTTCGTCTGGCCATCTTCAGTATCAATCGAAAAGGTAGGTAAAGAATATAATAGGTTGGAGAAAAACAAAAAGAAAACTAAAAACTTACATTATTAAATATTCACTTTTAGAACAATCTTCGTTTTATTATCAACTTAAAACCTTAAACCTTGAGTTCACATACATTTTTTGTTAAATTTATTGATATTTATTAGTATTGAAATAAAAATATATCTGCGAACGCTTTTTTCACGATACGTGTCAAAGACGTCAAATTGTATGAAAAGTCATCCATATTTGTTTTTTTTTTGTATTCTACTGACCACGGAATAATTGTTCTGCGCTACTGACGAATACTATACGAATAAAGTCAAAAGTCGCTTGGCGTGCGGTCAGCCCATGACAATAGTTATTTGTTATACAAGGGTGCAAAGTTGTATTTTACCCGCGAGTATGAAATTGAAACACGAGCAAGCGAAAGGATTCTATAGTTGAACCACGAGCGAAGCGAGTGGTTCTAAAATAGAATCCTGAGCAGCGAGTGTTTTAACATACGAGAAGTAAAATACATTTGCACCCGTGTGTAACACAAAACTTTTCCCCTCACTATAGCGAGGAAACTCAAAAAAGGTAATTATTTGTTCACATTACAATCATCATCGGGTTAGTGATAATAATTTTCCAAATGCATCATGTATTTAATGCAAGATTTTGTCGCAGTAAACTTAGCACGAAAAAGTAAACGCGGCACGATTTTAACACATTCCTGTAGTTGCACACCAACGCCAATGCATTATTAAATCATTCTCATTCATTATTTTTACAAAATTATAACAGAACACCCTGAAAGTTGTTTAGTTTATTATTTTTATGCGTGTTCGAGTCGGTAAATAAAGATTATAACCTATAATATTCTTTGACAATGTTGACGTTGACATTTTCTGCGTTTTGTGATTGCATCTAGTCATCTTATCATCATTCACTAAAACAATTGTTACTTATGGAATTTTAGGATTTATATGTTAAAATCATCATATTATATAAAGGTTTGTATTTTACACTAAATTCTCAAACAAATTATTTAATTATCATTAATATTGAACAATTTCCATGAGCATTTTACGTTTTGTTATTCCAAAACCAAGATCATTACTTTGCCACACAAGTGAATAATATGCGTTTTTACACGTTCGTATTAAAGGATAAACGAGCACTTTACGAGCTAGTGAGGGGAAAACATTATTATTAAGGGTTACCATACGTCCTATTTGCATAACGCTGATTATACGCGCTAATGTAATTAGCTGGGCACGCCTGATAGCATCCATTACTCTGACGTATATCATCATCATCATCATATTCAGCCGTTATTCGCCCACTGCTGAGCATAGGCCTCTCTTCTTGTAAGTACGCCACTGGTGCCGGTCCTGAGCTAACCTCATCCAAAAGTGACCCGTATTCTTCCGAATATCGTCCACCCATCGAGCGGTCGGACGCCCTGCGCTTCTCCCATCTGAAAGCGGCCACCAATCCGTTAACATGTTGGTCCACCTGCCGTCACGCTGCCTGGCAATGTGTCCTGTCCAACTCCACTTCAGTTTGGTCCTGACGTATATAAATATCAATAATTTTAACTGAAAATTTGAACTCAAGGTTTAAGAATTTAAGTTTGTAATAAAACCACCATTGTGTTCTAAAAGTGCGTGATTATGGAATAGTGCAAGTTTGTAAGTTTGTTTAATTTTTTTTTATTCTTCTGACGATTGGTGTAAACAAATAACTTTGTGATTAATTGATAATTTTGTAAAATATAAAAAAAATTGGTAGACACTGGAAAATTTGTTTTTCTGGAATCTCCGTGTGGGCATAGGGCTCCATAATACACTGTTTCATCATCATCATCATATCAGTCGAAAGGCGTCCACTGCTGAACACAAAATCCCCCAAAGATTGCCATAATGAACGGTCCTGTGTAGGGATTGCAATTGCTGGATCCAGCATCCAGCAATCCAGCTGGATCCAGCGCATTTTACGGTCTGCTGGATCCAGCAGCCAATGCTGGATCCAGCGCTGCGGATCCGCAAATAAAATTCACCAAAAAAATGCATAATCAACTTTATATAAACTTATTTTACGTCGTGTTTGAAACGGTTCCGCGATCCCGCGCTTAGTCCTAGACGGCCGTGGCTAATAATACGTGTGCTCCTTCCAATTTATGGTTGAAACAACGTGTATGGCTAAAAGTGGGAAAGAGTGGATAGATTCTAATGTAGTGCTTCGAAATGAGAAATCTATGTTTATGCTAAGTTTTTGTTTGGGTCTAAATTGCGTGAGTTTGGTTTTATTGAAATTAAGCTTTAAATTGTGATCATCCGACCAGGTTACGATATTTTGAATGGTTGTATTTAAGCTATTATTTAAATCTAATTGATTGTTTCAAAGTTAAATTACAGATATGTTGTCAGCAAAAAGAGTACAAAATTTATCTATACATTTAGGCAGATCATTTATTATATAGATTAAAAATAAAACACAACTGCGAACACTGCCTTGGGGTATAGATCGAGTAATATTCGTTTTATCTGATTTAAATATTTGTATGGTACCTGTGATGTAGTTGTGATATTGATATTCTATTTCAACGCATTGTGTACGACCTACAGGTCCTTAGGTACCTTATTAAGGTATGGTATGAACCAATTGTGAGCTGAGCCTCTAATACCTATTCCAAATAATTTTTGCAATAAATAAAACACAATCATAAGATTTGCTCATACCTAGCAACTAGCAACATACCAATAGCATATTTTCTTTATATTGTGTTTAAAACTTCGTTTGTGTACTTGAAAACTGCTGACGATGTTGAGCGACCTTTTCGGAAACCGTTATGAGAATCGTTAAATAAATATTTTAAACTTTTCACAAAAAAAAAATCGGTTCGACATAGCGATTTCAAAAATTTAGAAAAAAAAATTAGAAGGGAAGGGCCTACATGTTTAATAACGGTCATTTTAAGGAGATCTGGGACTGTTCCTTCTGTAAAAGACTGGTTAATGAGAAGTGTCATAGGAGGGGTTAACTCTTCAGCGCATTTTCTTACTAAATAGGGTGGTACTGGCAACTCATCTTGGCCAAAACTTCTTTTATTTTTGAGACATTTAATTAGTTTGAAAACTTCAAGTGACGTGACGGGGCTAAGGTAGAGTGATTTTTCAGATGATGATATGACGGGTCGTCCCCGGAGCGAAGTTTCAGCCCTCTGCGGAGTCGGTTTTTGAAATTCTATCCAATTTTAAACTAAGGGGTACACTAAAACGTTTCAAATAAATAAAATGATTAAAAAATAAAACAAAAAGTTCCCCGACTTCAATCGAAAGAAAATATTATAGTAATAAGACAAGCGCCTATATGTAGATACGCTCACAAGAATTAAGCTTAAAAGGGAATAATTTGTCACTTCTCAATTAGCTTAAAACGGCAGTCGTGTCTTTTAATTTATTTATTATTTTATTTTGGAAGTTTTTTTAGGTATATAATTCGCAAAAAATTACGCGTTATTGTCCTCCCTTTTAAACCATTGAATATTATAATTAATAATTAACCTGTTTTATAGCAAAAAAACGTTTTTTTTTGGTATTTTTCCTACCTGCTGGATCCGCGCTGGATCCAGCTGGATTGACGCCGATCCAGCAAAAATCCAGCTGGATTGAAAACACTGCTGGATTGCAATCCCTAGTCCTGTGCCACCCGCATCTAGCGGACTCCTGCGGCCTTCACCAGGTCATCAGTCCACCTTGTGGGGGGCCTACCCAAGGTGCGCCTTCCAGTACGTGGCCGCCACTAGAGAACCTTCCGGCCCCAACGGCCATCGGTTCTACGCGTAATACACTGTTTATAAAAAGGTAAAAAAAAACTAAAATGGCAAAAATTCCTTTCGACGATACACCTTCAAACCTTCAAGAAAGGAGCTTACTCGCCTCGAGCGATCTTAAAAGCCGGTAACGCAT
The DNA here is from genome assembly GCA_025490895.1 of Thaumatotibia leucotreta. Taxonomy (NCBI): domain Eukaryota; kingdom Metazoa; phylum Arthropoda; class Insecta; order Lepidoptera; family Tortricidae; genus Thaumatotibia; species Thaumatotibia leucotreta. The sequence continues at coordinate 39,887 of JALPQI010006293.1, forward strand.
TTGCGACGCCCCTGGTGTTGCGGGTGTCCATGGGCGACGTTAATTGCTTTCCATCAGGCGATTCATCTGTTCGTTTGCCACCTATACCATAAAAAAAATACACTCATCCACTGTTACAGTATATTTTTACCCTTTTCAGAATTCACTATCGCCCCACTATAACCTGCAGCGTCACTGTGCTGTCAAGAGCGATTAGTTTTCACATTATCTTGCATTCAGTGTCAAGGGGTCGCGTGACATTTTAATTTAGGAAAGAGCTGTCAACTCTGTTGGTTGCGTTAATTTACTATCAGGCTTAATTTTTTATATTAATGGTCAAGATTTATTATGTGACAAAAAACGCGATAGTGCCAGCGGCTCTTCCGCGAACTTCGAAATCCGCCAATTTCGAGGATTTGTCTCTCTCACTCTAATGACGCTTTCATTGGAGTCATCATCATCATCATCATATCAGCCGAAAGACGTCCACTGCTGAACATAGGCCTCCCCCAAAGATTGCCACAATTACCGGTCCTGCGCCACCCGCATCCAGCTGACTCCTGCGACCTTCACCAGGTCATCGGTCCACCTTGTGGGGGGCCTACCCACGCTACGCCTTCCGGTACGTGGCCGCCACTCAAGAACCTTCCCGCCCCAACGGCCATCGGTTCTACGCGCAATGTGCCCCGCCCACTGCCACTTCAGTTTAGCGATTCGGAGAGCTATTTCGGTTTCGGTCCGCAGTGTTTGAAGACGAAAGTCTTTAATCAGTGTGTGTTGCCAGTGATGACATACGGTACTGAAACGTGGCCGCTTACAATGGGTCTCATAAGAAGGCTCAAAGTCACCCAAAGGGCAATGGAGAGGGGCTTCATTGGAGTGACAGAGAAAAATCCTCGAAATTCGATTTTCGTGGTAGTAGGCCAGGTCTATAAAAAAATTTAGCGAACCAGGTTACTCTAGTATTATTGCTATAAAATTATGAATGAATGTCGATAATTGTTGCTGATTCGGGCATTGGCGCCTACTTAGGGTTGCCACCCGTACTATAATATAAAGTATCGTACTATATTTTACTCGAATGTACTATATAATATACAAAACCAATATAGTACGTAAAATACTATATTTTTATTACATCTTCAGCGGCTTCAATTTTGTGAGTGTTTGGAATTTCGTAATGGACCGAATTTGCCTAATTCGCGACACCTAAACTTTGACCCTCAATCTGACACTGACACGTTATATGTATAGGTGTACTATTTTTTCCACACTTTCCCTGTAAGTACAATTTTTTTTACATTTTCATAAAAATACTATTTTGCCTTTAAAAAAGATGGCAACCCTACGTCTACTATACAGTGTGTTACCATCATCCAGGCTTCTTTTGAAAGCGAGCAATGGGATGCAGATTCTTAATCAAAGCCTGAGTACCTATATTTTAAATAACTACTCAATATTTAAAATGATATAACCTTCTAAGTAAAGTAAATTGAGAAGCAATCTACTCCAAAATGAATCGTTAATTAGCGTTAACAATGACAGATAGCAGCCACTCGCAGTGTTTGACAACTAAGCAATATACGCTTTACATTGATCGTTCGAAGGAAATAAAACTAACTGAACACTATAGATATAGTTAAAAGTTTAAATTCACTTGTATTTAGTCACTACGCGCGGCATGTTTCGTAAAGCCTAGGTCTCCATTATCAAGCACTACCTTTAGTGACTAGTGAGTTTAACCGTTTAGTTATATTTATAGTTAGTATGTCTCACGAAAGTATAAATTCAATTAATGTATTATTGTCCATTTTCTTAAAAGCTCGGCTCATGGTAACGCACTGTATATAGTAACACAGTACACTACAGTTTTATAAATAAGGGCGTTAGTCAACAGTAGGTATATACAGAAGGATATGGGAGCCGGGAAGTAGACGCTTATCGGCGAGCGTGCAAATACCTCACGATAGCAGCAAATAGTGCGTTACTCAGCTCATTTTATGTATCGTAAAACCACCTAACTATAGTCCAAACGCTCCCAGCGATGGTCAAAACTTATGGTTGCCGATTTCTAAGAATGAACTTTGGACAGTTATAGATTCATCATCAGCCTATAATAGTCCACTGCTGGACGTAGGCCTCTCCTATTACGCATTCAGAGGTTGATGCCCATAATCGCCACGCTGGGCAAGCGGATTGGCGATCGCAGTAATGTGTCCACTATGATAACGCTGCTGCCCATCATCAATCTTTTATCAAATAATGGTCAATGACATTTCAATCCTTTAGTCGACTCTTACGACACCCGCAGGAGGAGTTGGGGTGGTGACAAATGTATTCTTACTGCCGTCACCACACGGGAAAACCACCATTATGTGTCGTAAAACCACCTAACTATAGACCAAACGCTCCCAACGATGGTCCAAAACTTATGGTGGCCGATTTCTAAGAATGAACTTTGGACAGTTATACAGTGTGTGGCCTACAACCGGGGTGAAAATTTAAATGGTGCATTAATAAGCTAAGCAACAATCATTTCCACCTAAGTATAGTTATTAAAAAAAAAGTTTTTTTTTCATGAAAGTTTTGTTATTATGGGTATCTTCTTTCTGCAGGCCTAGCCAAGGTTCCATTCTGCAATCGTATACGATAAGCGATAATAAATGTATGACAATGACAGATTCGAACGAAAAATCACGTGACCATTCCCATACATCAAGATCTTAGCCAAGTTGCAAATCGCTAACGCTTAGTAGCGTAGCGTAGTTTGACCTCTCTGTCACTCTTTCATATTAGTGGGACAAAGACAGTTAGCTGCCTTTCGTTTCCGATTGACGATTAAGCGTTAGCGATTGGGATTATTTTATAAAAGATTATTGATGGGCAGCAGCGTCACCACAGTGGACACATTAATGCGATCGCCAATCCGCTTGCCCAGCGTGGCGATTATGGGCATTTACCTAATGCGTCTATACGCATAATTAATAGGAGAGGCCTACGTCCAGCAGTGGACTATCATAGGCTGATGATGATGATGATGATTGGCAACTTGTCTAGGCACCCAGACATCATCATGGTAACATGATTTATCGTTTATCGTATACGATTGCATAATGGCATCATAGCTAGCCCTGCTGATACATAGATATTTCGTACTCGTATTTCACGTCAAAAATGTACAAGGTTGGCTGACTATTTTCCCTTCTGATTTTCCTGTTTATGACAAACTTGTGGATAGAGACAAAAATAATCTGTAACATACAGGTTTCAAGTCCGTTTATAGTCTCAGACAAGAAATAAATCTTGTTATGTCAGTTCCATACATTTTATAACCTAAAAGACTTTGAGGTTATACTAAGTAGTGAAATGACATGTGATTTTTTTAAACGTGAAAAATCGTTGTGCAGGTTCTCGTATTTATAGGGTGTCCAGAAAATAACGCAAGATTTAAATATAGTGAAAAAGCGTACTTTTTTTCGATCAATTCCATTTTTTTTCCTGACACACAAAGTATACAGATTAGGATTAAGTATTATAATTGCAAGTCGCCCAGCAGCCCTGGTCTCCTTAACGAAAAACTGTTTTGACCCCATTTTCTGACCATTTTTCGTTCATTTCAGTGAATCCCAAATATTGCAATTTAACATAACTGTTTATTTTTTATGGGGTTATTTATAGTCAAAGATCTATGTCAGCAAGCTCTCGATCGCCCATGGTTTGAAGAAGGGGATTTCACACTGCAGCAAAGAAATTCATCCATATTTATGCAAATTTCATAGAAAATTTTAACAAAGGAGTGCTATGTTACAGCAAAGCCTTCAAAGTAATGTCTCAGAATGCTCTTTACCATACTAAACCCTATTCTTTGTACTTTATGGTTAAATTAAGAAATAAGAAAGTCAAACAAGAAATAAGTACTCGTATTTTTCATCGATTTCAAATCTTGCGCTATTTTTGGAACAACCTTTATATTCATATAATGACAATTAATACATTCTTAAAACAATTAAGAATGTGATTAAGTATTAAGATAAGAATGTTATCATTGCATCAGGGTCCATGTTTCACATGTCTGATAGAGGAAGGTATACTATCTTATTTATGAGTGCAATGTACAATAAATAAATTAATAAATTAAAATTAGATAGTCATCATCATCATCATCATTTCAGTCATAAGACGACCACTGCTAAACATAGATCTCCCCTTTGGACCTCCACATACACCGGTTGGAAGCGACCTGCATCCAGCGTCTCCCGGTGATCTTCATAAGATCGTCTGTTCATCTCGTGCGTGGACGTCCTACACTGCGTTTCCCAAACCGTGGTCTCCACTCTATACTACATCATCATCAGCCTATCTCAGGCCACTGCTGGACGTAGGCCTCTCCTATTAACTATGCGTATAGACGCATTAGGAGGTAAATGCCCATAATCGCCAAGCTGGGCAGTGGGCAAGCGAATTGGCGATCGCAGTAATGTGTCCACTATGATGACGCTGCTGCCCATCATCAATCTTACATGAAAGAATGGTCAGTGACACTTCAATGCTTAGATTGCTTAGTCGCCTCTTACGACACCCGCAGGAAGAGTTGGGGTGGTAACCAATGTATTCTTATTGCCGTTAACACACGACCACGGGTTTTTTTTATGTGAAGGTAGACAACTGATCTCTCAGCCCACCTGATGGAGAGCGGGAACTCAGGCCCATGGACATAGTGGCCAAAAAATTGCCTATGCGCTGCCTACCCTGAGGACTTAGATGGATTGCCTCTATGCCAGTAATTACACCGGCTATCTTACCCCCAAACCGGAGCACAGTACTAACTATTTAGCGGCAGGTTAACAGGTAAGACGGTAGTAGCTATCCGAGCGGACTCTGCACGAGGTCCTACCATCAGCACTACTATGCAGTATAGTACTACCTGAAAAACTACCTATCTACTAACTATCTACTAGACTATCTGAAAAATTTCTTTAACTACTATGGTGTTTCTCGTGTCCGTCAACTTCGCTCTACTTGCAACCTCTCTTTGTGTATTCCGTCACACCATACTACTTATATGTATAATTCCTTCTCTGTTCAGGTAGCTCGCCTTTGGAACAGTCTTCCAGTTAAGATAAGACAATGCCCCAGTAGGTTCTCATTTAAAAAATCCTTAGGTAAATACTTTGCTGGCAGAATGGCAAGTTCTTAGTGTCTCAATTGTAAGTTTCATCTGATATCTTATGTATATGTATGTTTATGTATGTCTATGTAGTTTATGCCCTTATGTGTGTATAGTATTTGTAATTAGAATATTAAATTTCAAAGTTACTTCTAATTCTGTTACCCGCTTTGTTCTGTTTCTTGCACCGCCTACATGTTCTCTGCTTTGCCCGAAGGTTGACTGGTAGAGAATGCTTCATAGCATTAAGTCCGCCTTTTGTACATTTTTTTTCCTTTTGTGCAATAAAGTTTTAAATAAATAAATAAATAATAGTTTATACTAATGTACTACTCTGTAGTGCTAGTGATACTGAAAATAATTAGATTTGTTCACGAAAGTGCTATACTATACGCTTTGAACGTTACAATATTAAATACGCTACGATTCCAAAATCAAATAACATCTACGCCCAAATAGCAACACGTCAATAGTTCCCAATTCCAACGACCGTTATCAGCAAAGTTAAAATTAAACCGGGGTCAAGACGCGATGTGCACTTGTCAACTGTGATACCAGCACCACACACCACAATCACCCTTAACCCCTCATTGTAAGGCCGATTATGGTGTAGCAATGTGAGGGGTTATCGGGCGACCTCTTATCAGACGCACACATGGGCGCTCGCGCACATACGTGATAATTAGAGCAAGGAACTGTTGACACATGATGGGTCAGGGAGTGCTTATCGGCGTTCTGGAAGCTTGTCGTTCGATTTGTAATAAATAAGGCGAGAGGCTGCGACCATATAACATGGACGTCTAACGCCTCAAAAATGCCCCCAAAATAATTGTTCAATTGTGTTAAGATGAGCAGGATAATAGCGCTTTTCTTACCACCTTCCTACCTCATTTCGGCACAACATGTTTGACAAATTATAGAATATAGCCCACCAAAACTTTGATGGACCAATCACAACTATTTTTAAATGGCGCTTTAAATTTTATAGGTTGATATTGAATTCACTCTTTCATATTAGTGCTACAAAGACAGTTAGCTGCCTTTCGTTTACGATCGACGATTAAGCGTTAGCGATTGGCAAATTGTCTAAGCATCCTCGCATGTCTTATACTCACACAAGCATAGTGCGCGTGCACACGTGCTTAGACTGTGTAGTACCAACGCGTTTGTTTCATACATCTTATCGTTAGTGTCCAAGCTGTGGCCAAGCAATAGGGGTCACGCTGAAATGACAAATGACAATCGCACAATGAAACCTCGATCGGTCGAAATCGGAATGATAAAAGACACGTGATAGTTTTCATTTATTTTTAATTTCTTTTAAATTGATTGTCATTTGGTTTGGCTATGGATCTGAATTGATGGCAGTTGATATTTGTCGGGTATCTAAAGGTGCGTTCAAACTAAAAGAGCATTCGCTGTTCTATTCTAAACCCCATTCTACAAAATTCGATCGTAAAGGTGCGTTCAAACTAAAAGAGCATTCGCTGTTCTAACCTCCCACTCTACGAAATTCGATCGGTACACAAAACGTGATTGGTTGATTTCGTAGAACGGGCGCTAGAACAGCGAATGCTCTTTTGGTTTAAGCGCACCTTTAAGGTGCATTCAGACCAAACGAGCTATTCTATCCCCCACTCTATGAAATCAACGAATCACGTTTTGTGTAATGATTGAATTTCGTACAGTAGGGGGTTAGAATAGCGAATGCTCGTTTGGTCTGAATGCACCTTTACTGGTCTGCTACCGCAAACACCGAAGTTCTTTTTCAGAGATTTGTCTATGTCACTTTAATAGCGTAGAGTGACGGAATTATCGTCCCTTTCCACCCTATATAACGCTCATTTCTAAACTGTCAAATGTTCATTATTAGAAATCGGCAACTATAGGGGAGACCAGGTATGAACGTAACAATTTTCAGTTTTTGATATTTCATATTTTTTTGGTAGCAGTTGTCAATCTTTGCATCTTTATGTGCAATAGACACATATTTCATGTATCTTTTGGTACCAAAATAAACTTCATACATCGAATAGTTTTACAGAAAAATGGCTCACAGTGAAGGATGGAATTTGTTTCAATTATCCCTACCCCCAGGGCTGGTTGTAACAGTGCATAGGGATAATAGAAACAAAGTAAATAACTATAAAATAATCTGTATAATTATGTGTAATTAGTATTTTTAAGTAATCAACAGTCTTACAATATCACTATCTCAAAGACGAACATTAACAATGAATGAATGTAATTAACATTAGCTATTATATGAGACGAAATTAATTTATACCTATAGGATAAATGCGTGACGTGAGAGCAATCACTTTCTGTCTTATTCTAAATGGCATATAAACAAATGCTTAGGTGTAATCCAAGGAATTAAATGCTTCCTGCATTGTTCTTATTTCTGAGTATACTACTAAGCTAATCATACAATGTACCTAATATGATAAAAAAAATGTGTTTTACTCCTCATTCACAGTGAATATTTGTTTCCAGAAACAAATCCCGCCTTGGGTAGTGCCGCTGAACTTTCAAGTAAAGCTTTCCTTTACTTTACATATCTATATAAAGTGATGTGAGCTAGTTTGTACGTCTTTGCTGCGTCCCTGTAGGGCATTTAAAAAAAGGATCACCTCAACTACAACTAAAGCTATAATTTCTATTTTGGTGGACTTCTGTCTGTTGTTATTTTGTGTATATTAGACATTCTGCAACATAAAGGCACTAAGTATATGAATTATTTAATAAACGCTAGCACATAGGTGTATCAATGAGCCTCCAATTTGGAAATCGGGATGAAAGTAACAAGTTGTTTCAATCATCCCTGGGTATCGAATTTCCAGAATCCCACAAACACGTAGCAAAAAAACATAAAAAGCATCATTAAAACATTGATTTGCAACCCTCAAACTGTAAATGATTAGTGACTTTACAACACCCATTCAAAACGCAAGCTATAGCGTTTACCATGAAAAATCTAGCTAAGATTGAAAAAATCGTTAAAAACTTACTTTTGACGCATTTTTCTGGGACCAATAGCACTACACGCATAACCTGGCGTCACAGCACCGTGGGTGTAACTGAGGTTAGGGGGGAATCGAAATGGCATCTAATGCCCTGAAGGACGTTCGGATAGATGTCGTAGAAAAATTTTAAATGAATTTGTTACGTTCATCCCGCGTTACTTTTATACCTGGTCTCGTAAATTTTAGCCTGGCCTACTACCGCGAAAATCGAAATTCGTAAATTTCCAGGATTTTTCTCTGTCACTCAAACGTAGGCGTCATTAGAGTGAGTGAGACAAATCCTCGAAAATTTTAAAATTTAGTTTTTCGCAGGGCCGCTGTTTCCTCACTGTCCTTATTCCGTATAAGTACTATAAGTATACAGATAAGTAGGTACGGGAACAATGTCATTAGTCGGTTGCGAAATAGCAAATGTTCCGCGTTCCCGTACATTCCTAATGTATCTGCGAGTCGAGGCGATGGTCACCAGTGGATAATACTAAGAACCCTGTACCATCGCCAATCGCTATCGCAGCTTTTTCCGTTTATTTTAAAATTTTGATATAGGTTCTGGCTTCTAATAAGTGCAGTGGACTTAACGCGAACGTTGAAATTTGTAAATTTCGAGGATTTGTCTCTGTCACTCTAATGACGCCTTCGTGGGAGCGGCAGAGAAAAGACATCGAAATTAACGAATTTCAAATTTCGCGATAGGGCCGCCGGTGGGCCACGACGCCTCTTATTGCTTTGTTTTATATTTTAATGAATTTTGACTAATAAAACGATTGAATTTAATCTGTTGTATTCTTTAATGCGCTATTGGTTTCTTTATTTTTTATTTTACCGATTAATTTTCTCTAACACATTCGTGAATTTTCTGCTGACTATGAGTATTTCATAAATTTCATAATCAAGGTTTTCAATCTATAATATTATTTTAAGGTGTTCTGTCTCTGTTTTCCACCGCGTGGTGACGGCAGTAAGAATACTTTGTCATCACTCCAACTCTTCCCGTAGGTGCCGTATAAAGGTGCATTTAGACCAAACGAGCATTCGCTCATTCTATCCCCCACTCTACGTAATTCGTTCGTTACACAAAACGTGATTCGTCAAAGTTCTTTGATTTTCTAGAGTGGGGGATAGAATGAGCGAATGCTCGTTTGGTCTAAATGCACCTTAAGAGTCGTCTAAGTGACTGAAGTGTCACAGCGCGATTCTTACTTGCTTATTCCACTCGTACTCAGGTCATCAAGAAATTTTTGTTGATTTGTCAATATTGGGCAAAAATCAATGTTGAAAGAAATAATCGTTGTAGTTAGTAACATTTAAAACGCGATTTTAGAATTGCACATGTGCATGCGCAACATGCTGGAGCCATTTCTGAGATCAGTTCTAGCTTTGTAATGTTTAAGTATTTAAAATGCGTTTTAACGTTGTCCATAGAAGAGGTTATCAACAAAAGCTCAAACTCGGTGTGATAGTGTTACAGAGAAAATAGTACATTGTGCATCAAGGGAGGTAAGTACGGAATTACTAACGAGAGTGTCAAGGTGCGGTTAAACTATAATCACCAATTTAAAAATTTAAAAACCGACTTCAACCGGTTTCTCCAAGATTCCCGATTTGTTTCCATCATTGGTTTCCTCAAATCCTACTTTCTGAATGCAAATTCGTGTAAATGAATGAAAATTACCAAAAGCGCCATACATGTACCTATAACATTTGAAGAGATCCCTCGATTTCTCCAGGATCCCATCATCAGACCCCAACTTGGTGCCAATGGGACCATCTCGGGGTAATACACGTTCGATCACAAAAAGAAATTTTAGAATCGGTTCACTATTCTCGGAGATATCAGGTAACATACATACAACAAAAAGAAAAAAAAAAAAATAAAATCCGTCGAATTGAGAACCTCCTCCTTTTTTTGAAGTCGGTTAAAAAGAGCATACGCTGTTCTAACCTCCCACTCAACGAAATTCGATCGGTACACAAAACGTGATTGGTTGATTTCTTAGAACGGGCGCTAGAACAGCGAATGCTCTTTTGGTTAAAACGCACCTTTAGAAGCCCGACGCCGTCAGGCGGAGGGCTTTTATGACTCGAGTTAGAATTCCTCTTACCGACCGTGATGCATACAATGTTTTTCATCACACTTGCCGACAAAAAAATAAGTTGTAAGACATAGGTAATATTATTAAATGACGTACTGACATTTGTATTACTCCCTAGGGAATTTCACTTTTCTATTACTCCCGCTACGCACGCAAGCAATGGCGCGCTTAGACAGCAAGTGTGATGAAAAAGTACTTAAAGAGTAATAAAACGAACTGTCATATAAGGCCTGTTTTTTTTTGAGGCCGAAGTATTAGTTCTGATTTCTGAGGTTATAATACTTTCGCCTACTAAATACCTAATACACATTTATTATTACTAGTAAATACACACTTGATATCATTATGTAGGTACTCATAACACACGTGGGACTGTGTCGATTTATGCGAGATTGCCTCATAATATTTATTTTATTTAGTTGAGTAGGTATGTACAATTATATACCTACCAAAGAAAACTGAAAAAAAAAAAATGTTGTGGAACAACTCAAATTCAATTAATTTTGAGTTCAGTTTTCGCGGCTGTTGCCTAAACCACTCGGCCACTCCAGCCAGGTTTAGGCATCAGCCGCGAAAGCTGCGGACTTGGGTCAAATACCACCTCTGGTGTGGGTAAATTTCGGTATTTTTTCTTTGTTAAATGACATCAAATATATATTGTTATATAGGTACATTCTTAGTAGTGTTACTAGTTACAACTTAAATTCAACACAAAAAATATTTAATAAAACTATTTGTTCCTCAAAATTATATTAATTGATTGTATCTCTCATCACGGGCCTATAACCCTTTAACGGGCAGACAGATGTCAGAAATGCGCAAAAACGAACTCTTGCCACTTTGACACAATGTTGAAACATGGTGGGAAACATATTCCCTCTGCCTTATAATGGGATAAATCCCGGTCTTTTGATAGGCATGCGTGGGGCACAGATCCAACACGTCTACGGTCCTTTGGAGAAATTTGCCTTTTTTTAAATAGAAGGCAAGCGAGCAGACGTATCGCCTAATGGTAAACGATCACCGTCGCCTGCGGACACCCGCAACACCCGTGGTATTACAAGTGCGTTGCCGACCTTTAAAGGTGCGTTCAAACTAAAAGAGCATTCGCTGTTCTAACCTCCCACTCTACGAAATTCGATCGGTACACAAAACGTGATTGGTTGATTTCGTAGAACGGGCGCTAGAACAGCGAATGCTCTTTTGGTTTAAACGCACCATAATGTGGGAATACGCTCTTTTTGCTGTGCTATTACACTCGCGGTCAATGGGTCAAGTGGATTTTTTCATAGAAAATACCGGAAATATGCTGATTACAAATATTTAATATAAATATTTATATTAAAAGTGGAACCGTTTTCAACATCAAATTGTATTGGAATTTCCCTGAAGTTTTCACCCGATCCGAAAAACACGGAACTTTATCGTCAGATGACTCCGTAGATATAAAAATAGCAACACATGATTAAAAAACTCGATTTACCATACATTTTAGGTGTTTTTTTTAAACGGTCTACATTTTTTGTCTATACAAACCGACCTAACGACAATTTTAAAGTTTTTTTGGGTTTATTTATAAATTTAGCGAAATTTCAATACAAACTGATTTAAAAATAGATTTTAACTACACTAGAAATATTTAAAAAAAATGTGTGAAACCTCCATGTTTGCATTATTTTCTATGAAAAAAACCACCTGACCCGTTTTCATTGCCGGTGTGTGTATTATTAACATTAGTATTGCTGTATCTAGCCTCGTCCTGCCCGTCATACAAAGTTTGAGCTATTGAAATTTAAACTTAATGAGTTTGAAAATATAGTCGCTTTTCTGTTGTTCTACATTTTACATAAATATAAATAATTTTGAGTGAAACGTGGTGAAACCTCAACCTAAACGAGCTATACATTAATTATTTGGCAAAAACGAATAATTATGTCCTTTATAAATCACATTGGGCAGGCCGAGGCTAGACTAGACAATCCAGTGGTCGGCAAGTGACTGGAACGACACAGAACACATGTGCACGCGCAACATGCTGGAGCCATTCCTGAGATCAGTTTTAGGCTGCTTTAGACATTGCGCCATTTAGGACGTTACAACTTACAAGACATTAGTTAATTATGTTTAGTCTTGCAGCTACACACTCCGGCAATGAAAACGGGTCAGGTGGTTTTTTTTCGTAGAAAATAATGCGAACATGAGAATTTTCAAATATTTTTTAAAAATATTTATAGTGTAGGTAAAATCTATATTTAAATCAGGTTGTATTGGAATTTCCCTAAATGTATAAATAAACCCAAAAAAACTTTAAAATTATTTAGTATATACAAAAATGTAGACCGTTTAAGAAAACCACCTAAAATGTATGGTGAATCGAGTTTTTTAATCATGAGTAATTACAATCATTTTATATTTACGAAGTTATCTGACGATAAAGTTCCGTGTTTTTCGGATTGGGTGAAAACTTCAGGGAAATGCCAATACAATCTGATGTTAAAAACGGTTCCACTTGTATTATAAATATTTATTTTAAATATTTGTAATCAGCATGTTTCCAGTATTTTCTATGAAAAAATCCACCTGACCCGTATTCATTGACCGCGAGTGTAGTTGATTAACTTACCTACTTTGGATTGGAAAGGATTTGCTGACTGCCAAATTTTATTTGTTTTCTTTTCAAAAATTATGATACTGATATTCCTGAATGAAATGGGTCAAAATTATTTTCGTTGTCTTATTTTGTGTCCCTAAAAAACGTGACGGAATGGTGATTTTTGTATGAGATGATGTTTTGTTTTAAATTTCTCATGTATGGATTAAAATCTAGCCCGAAAAAGAAATACAACTGCGACGGATTTTTTTTATAAACTAAGTCGAAAGAACAACTAAAAACGTGACAGGTTGTTATGAAACAAAACTACGAAAGGAATTTTGACCCAAATATTTAGGAGGACGTTATATTTTTAATCTGAAAACTATAGCGATTATTTTAGGAAACATGTCCGAATAAAAAAACCAAATGTATCAATAAACCTTTATTAAGGTGCATTTAGACCAAACGAGCATTTGTTCATTCTATCCCCCACTCTACGAAATTCGTTCGTTACACAAAACGTGAATCGTCAAAATTTGTTGATTTCGTAGAGTGGGGGATAGATTGAGCGAATGCTTGTTTGGTCTAAATGCACCTTTACGTTATTACATTAACTTACAGTTAGACTAGATAGGAAAATTTTACCACCAAACCATTGCGTGATAGAATTTAATACCTTAAACTTTTAACACGATGGGCACTGGGCGTTCACAATAAGAGTACCTACTTATATGAGTACAGTATAGACTACAGAGATATAGACATTTAGCTTGTTTCCTTATTAATCGAATAGTTAAATACACAAAGGGTCATCAACGCCTGTCGTAATCCCTGGAGACGCGAGACCCTGGACTGTGTGACGTAAAATGATGAAAAAGCTGTGTGTGGTAGTTCCTATATTGGGGAAACCAAACGCACCATAGCGGAAAGGGTCAAGGAACATAATTATCACGGCTGTTAAAAAGCGTCAAACGAATAAGTCTGCTGTGGCCGAGCATTTGTTGAAGTCCGGACCTAACCACTGGATTGAGCTCCATAACCCGAAAGTCCTCTCAACCGAGCGTATACATCATAGCCCGAAAAGCGTACGTGAAGCTATTGAAATTAAGAAACATCGGAATTTTAATCAAAATGAGGCGCAAGGAATCTCGTCCGCGTGGAATCCCGTGATTTACAAATGTAAGCGTGGTGAAACATCCATAGCCTAGAAGTGAATAATCAAGATCAAGTGCGGGTAGTTCGAAAAACCCGCGCAGCTCGAAGGTGTTGATACATTCTCTCGCCAGTCTGCCTACGACCACGGGTGTAACGTCATGCCCGAAACGTCAGGATATAATTAAACGTAAGTTTACGCGATTAAGACCCGTTTGTCTGAATTTTGTAGAATTGTACGCAAGGTGATCTGATGACCTGGTAAAGGTAGCAGGAGTCCACTGGATGCGAGTGGCACAGGACCGGTCATTGTGGCTATCTTTGGGGGAGGCCTATGTTCAGCAGTGGACGTCTTTCGGTTGATATGATGATGATGATAAACGCTTGTAAAATTTTGTGGTATTAGGCCATTGGTATTTCATATCATATAGAATGGTCATTGTAAGATTTAGGTTATCGTCTTTTCGATGGACATACCTAAAGTTAAGAAATTCCTGTACTAATTTTGGGATAAAACCATAGACGGTACAGTACAACTAGGTTCCCCGGTCTATAGCCATATGCAATCAAATCGTAACATAGATTTATAAAAGCTGTTAACTATTGACCACCGAGTGGACAACTTTTGTTTTTCGGACTGACAATTACTCAGAAATGTAAGACAAAACTGTACGATCTGTCCTAGATTGATCATTAGGCTTAGCATAATAATTATGATTGGTGCGACAGTACCTAATACTGTACTGTACTGTACTGCGAGATAGACTTCCCACGATACTATCGCTTTAATCATATTACTAACAAATACAACAGCGAACATAGGGGATTTCCTCCTACATTTAGGGGGTAAAGGAAGACCGTGGGCTGTTTTTATGGCCTTAAAATAATTAGGGATTGTTCAACTTCGTGTTCGTTCCTTCTATCTATGAAAAAATGTTTACAAAAATCAGAAAATTTTGTTGCTGGAACAAAGTTACGTCTTGTTCAGAGTGACAAAGTAACAGAGACAGGTGTACTAGGTATATAATTTTCGATGTTCCCAATAAGCCATCAATTCTTTTGACTCTCAAAAATGTTTTTTTAGTACAGATGGTGTACTTTTTAGGCTCTAGTGCGAGAAGTGGGTTATTTTACGTCAGGTTCAAAACTTCGGAGGGCCATCTGCAGTCTGCACTAAAAAACGTCGTACGAGACACTTGCAAAAATGAAATTCGTGACTCGTGTCGATTTAAAACACTCCCTATCGGTCGTGTTTTAAAATATCGCCACTCGTTCCGAATTTCATGTTTTTCGAACTTGTGTCGTAATGTACTATTTTATTAACGGGGTTTTTCAAAAACATACCTTAGTTTTACGGGCTTGCTCTTTAGGGTTAAATAAAATGTCGAGTTGGGCATTTCTCTGAGCGTCACAACCGCCGTGACTTCAGTGGCAGCCTTATCACATGAATCCCGTGAGAGATGCAAGAACTTTTGAATATATCGGTAGGCATGCATAGTGGACAACTACCAAGATGTTCAAAAATGTCTGAGATACCGGGTGCGAATCGGGTAATAATGTTGCCACCGAAGTCACGGCGGTTGAGACGCTCAGAGAATTGCCAGTTGCTAACTCTGGATACTAGCAGTATATCGGAAAAAAAGCAATCGTCAAAACCTAGCAATTAATAGCTGCAGCTGAAAAGCCTAAGGTTCGATTCGGGAGTGTCGCAGTGTCACTTCAGCTAATTAACTAGAGGCGCGGCCAGGGCGCGCCGTGGGGGGTCGGGGGGGTCGGGGGTCGGGGGGAGAGCTCTCCATTACACGCTGTTTATCGTGACAATTATACCTCGCAGGGGTGACACCTAGCGCCTAAACCACAAAACTTTACAAGCGTATACAATTCTACAAAATTGTATAAATTCCCATAAAAAAAGTGGTGAATTTTGTGGAATTGTACGCTTGTAAAATTTTGTGGTGTGGAAAAACGAAATTCGTTAATTTCGAGGATTTGTCTCTCTCACCCTAATGACGCCTTCGTTTGAGTGACAGAAAAATCCTCGAAATTTACGAATTTCGATTTTTGCGGTAGTAGGCCTGATGTGAGGATTTGTAAAGGTTAAATGAGCGTACACAATTTGTTCTCGTCAACACATTTTCACGTTTCCGGTACTGCTAATTTGCTTTAGTTGCCGATTTCTAAGAATGAACATTTGACAGTTTTGAAATGATCCTTATACAAATGACGTTAAGACTATCCGAAAATGGTGAGTCTTACCCTCATATTAACATGATTAAAAAAACTGTCAATAGTTCATTCTTAAGGTGCGTTCAAACCAAAAGAGCATTCATAGACATAGAATTCTAACCTCCCTTTCGCATTCGCTATTCTAATCCCCCACTTTACGAAATTCGGTCGTTACACAACACGTGATTGGTTGATTTCGTAGTCAACCAATCAGGTTTTTGGGGATAGAACAGCGAATGCTCTTTTGGTTTGAACGCACCCTTAGAAATCGCCCACTATGTATTGTGCAATATAGACCTATAAATGTAATTAAACGGTTAAACTCACGTGTATTTAGTCACTACGCGCGACATGTTTCGGAGAGCCTAAGTCTCCATTATCAAGCACTGAGCCCGTGTTAACACGTCGAACGCAAGGCACGTACTGATGCCCGCCGCGCCGCTCACCGCACAGCGGAGAGGGTACCAGCTTTTCTGCCTTATATTAAAGGAGTGAGTTTGACAGGTATGATGTCTCACGAAAGCTTAAATTCAATTTTCTCAAACTTGCTACGGAATGTTGATGTTACTTACTTTAAATTAAACCCGAAAATACTATGTATCCGGTGTCATATGCTAAGATGGTATGTAAAGAGATTTCATGTATTACGTCAAAACGTATCAAAACAAAAGACAGTTTGTTTGCAGTCCTAGGTGTGAAATAAATACATGAAATCTCTTTACATACCATCTTAGCATATGACACCGGATACATAGTATTTTCGGGTTTAATTTAAAGTAAGTAACATCAACATTCCGTAGCAAGTTTGAGAAAATTGAAGTTTTGTGTCACAATTTGTTGTGACACTAGGTCTTGACTTGACATTCAGCCACAGAAAAAAATAACCCAAGAACTAATGTCTATACCACCAGGTAAAAGGATACCTCAAACAGATTAAAAAAAAAGTTAGGCGCGATTGTTTTTTTTTAATGTTTTACGATACTGTACATAGACATATAAAATTGATAGACCGAGTCTATTTTATCTGTGGGTGACGCCGGCAATGCCTGTCAACGATCTTTGTTTGGGTATACTAGTGCACCTAAACCGCAAATAGTAAAAGTGATTAAAATAAAGCTTTTCATGTATATTTCTGTTCGATAAGTGCACGGATTGTGATAAAAGTGATGACTTGTGTGGTTCCAGGGTGTAAAAACCGCCAGGGTTACCTGAATGAACAAAATAAAGACATTACGTTTCACCGGCAATTTAGTTTTGACTTGAATTTTAAGATTTCGAACCTTATTAAGGTAAAAGTAACTGAAAATCTTATTCAATATTTGTTGTCGGATACATATGTGTAGTTTTGTGATTAAACCATTTGTATTTACATTCGTAATGTAATTATAAATAGTGGGATTCAAACATTTGTATCGCATAGTGTGGTACTTAAGAGACCGATCGTGATATCGATAAATGTATTGATAGTCAACTCAAAAATGAATCGATGTTTTTAATGTCCAACAGGTTTCCACTGGACACTGAACAAAGGCTATTATGGGTCAAAAATATCAAAAAGGCAGACGACTGGTACCCTAAAGAGTATTCAAAAATATGCTCCGCACAATTTTAAGCTGTTGTTTCAGGCAAGGGTACGCGCATAAGTGATTACATTCTGACGTACTACCCACCATATTTGGTAATCATCCAATGTCATGTCAACCAGCAAGTAAATTAAGTTTAGTTTAATAATGACGCTCATGTGATACTTGTGTAGACTGATTAATTTAATTATAAAGAAGCCATCATACCAAAATTGTTAGGTATGCTTTATTTAAGGAATGATAAGTCCATAAAACATGTTATAATGAGAGTTTTCTGAAATCACCAGGGCGGGAGCAGGTCCAAAAACTTGTCTAAATTCTATGTTTATAGTTTCTGGTTTAAATATTTTGTATGAGTTTAAAAAAATACATAAAAAAATTTAAACTTTATTAAAAAAAAAAACATTTACTTAGTCTTTCTTTGGGGCTAGATAATTGTGTTTCTTAGCGGGACCTTACGGCTAAGTGGCGCCAACTAGTGGCATACGTTTTAGGAAACCCTCATTATGACATTTTAATTAAAGAAAATATTTCGTTAACTTTGTGATTTTATTTTTATCCTAAAATGTAGATTTTGAAATCACGATCGAAGAAGATCGTGATTTTGAGTAGGAAATAAGGTTTATTCCTACTGTATTCGCTACCTAATTTGGTAAAAATATTATTATTGACGATAAAAGTATACGATTGAAGACTGGACATCACTAATAGTAATGACATGTTATCTAGTCAGGTTGGTAGCATTGTTCAAGAAAATGGAGTCGTTGATGGAGTTCACGACCAAGTAGAGCTACTTTATTTGTCTCTTTTTCCTTATGGAATACGTCTTGAGATGGGGTGAAGGATGACAATAGTTTGTTCATGTATGTCTTAATACACGGAATCTTCCCTATATTTTATCTGTGATACTGTACTATTGGTTTATTTACAAATTAAATAGTATGGTTCGGCGAAATCAGTTCGTTTTATTCCATGGCAAGTTTGAGAAAAGCACTATACCTATAAATCTCGGGGAGAAACAGGGTTACAGGCCACGACGAAGGTGTCATTAGAGTGACAGGGAAAAATCCCCGAAATTTGCGAATTTCGTAGTTCGCGGTTGGGCCAGGCCGGGTCATATTTCTTCTAAGAACCCTATGATTTGGGTCGTCAGAATTACATC
>JALPQI010006294.1:0-47788 GCA_025490895.1 Thaumatotibia leucotreta
TCTCGGAAATAGCTTAGTCCGTGGTACAATAAGTACGGTCATATATTTTTAGGTCAAATTTGTTTTTTTTTTGCAGTGGCATTAATTGCGTCAATTTTACAGTTGTATTTTTTGTATCTACAGGTCACATCGTAACTTAATGTCTTCTTTATTTTTAAAACTATGCAATTTATATACATAAATGAAATCTAATTAACCTAACCTATATCGTAGACTAAGATTGGTCCTTGTGACATTGTGCCGAGGATGCTGGCGGCATTTCCTCGCTGAATCGCAATGCTGATGCTTTGTACTAGGAAGTCGCCAGCTCTTCGGTGTTTTAGTTACGTCGGCCAGTGGTGTCGCGAAAATTTAAATTTAATTAAATTTGAAAAAACTTGGGTAATCTAGTATTGGGTCTTCAAAAAAGGAAAACGCTCACTGCGTTATTATTATTGCCGGTCTATAAACAATTACAAGCCTTAACACTTTCATTGCGGACGAGTGCTACGCGCTACGCTCGTAGCCGATCCCGGGATTTTTCCGCTTTGTAGCGAAAATGGACCTCCCACTGAGAACTCCCCTCGGGAGTTCCCCGCGCTCAAAGTGTTAAACGAGAATTCACGGTAGCATTAGCATTTGTAAAATTCAACAATTAAAAAAGGTGGGTTTTTTTTATAATTATAAGTGTCATCGAACTTCAACTTAAATCAGAAGACAGCATTCCACTATATTATGTATTTTGAATCATATAAAGGTGCGACCACACTCACTAGTCACGTGTGAGTTGAGGAATAATTAAATATTTACGCTCAATTTAAAGCGACTTCGCACTCGATGTGCATTCGAACAATTACTTTATTAAGTACTAAAATAGAGAATTTAATGTTCGCATCACTCTTAACAGTAAGTATCTTGACTTTTATGTAATTGATTGCGATTTGCGCCGTTTTATTTTGTTTCTTTAAACTCGATTTGCCGTCTGTCAGTGGCAGTGAGACAAGTGAAAGATACTCGACGCATTACGAAGCACTTGTTACAAATGAATTGCATCACTCTTGCCTTTTCTGTAAACTTCGCTCTCAGCCACAATTGAGGAAGAGTTTTTTTACTTCACTTTGCCGTGAAAGATAAAAACATGCATTTTCCTAAATTTCGCTGGTTTATTTTGACTCTTTTGCTTGCTTATATATTCCATTTCTTTTGGAAGAGACCAACCAAACAGTCTGAAAAAACAATGTGAATAAATATTGTAAGTACAGTAGCTATCATAAACACATATCATTTATTTAATAAATGCGTGAATATGTAGATATGGTAGGAATCCTGACGCTTAGACACAGTTTGTTGTTATATTATTAGCTTGTTGTGTTAACAAAATTAACTACTATTTCACGACTATAGCGCGCTTTTCGTAGACGTTTTTGTATATTATTAAAATGTAATGCTAATATTTTCTTCGAATTAGTTTAACGGTCCTGAAATGTTTTGGTAATGTGGCGTAGTGGGGACCTATTTTTTTACGTTTGCCTTTGTACAAATGTACGCACATCACGTCAGAGTCAGTTTTTACGTGACACGTGTACAAATAGACACCTAGATTGTAATGAGTTGACCAATTTAAGGTGAGTCTGTTTCAACACAAATTTAATGAATAATGATATACCTATATATTTATTATACATGTCATATATTTACGTACTAGATAAATTAGTAAATTGTACAGTCAAGGGCATTAATATACACGGTGGAATTTAATCGGTGAACAGGAACCCATTTTTCTAATTCAGTAATCGATGGCGGTCACGTTTATGTAGTACTTAAGTGGAACCAAGTTTTTTTTTAGCATAATTTTTTTTTTATGTTGAAATTAAAATTTATTGTCACCCTACTAATGGTTTAGTCTGAAAAGTTTAATACCTCTTTTCAAACTATCAGCCATAGAAACTTAAAACATAAATGAGCAATAACCACTCACAT
The DNA here is from genome assembly GCA_025490895.1 of Thaumatotibia leucotreta. Classification (NCBI taxonomy): domain Eukaryota; kingdom Metazoa; phylum Arthropoda; class Insecta; order Lepidoptera; family Tortricidae; genus Thaumatotibia; species Thaumatotibia leucotreta. Next base: position 1,960 of record JALPQI010006294.1, read on the forward strand.
GTTTTAATTTTTGCGATAGACTCTATTCCTATGTAAAATAAGAGCGATGCATGGCTGATATTTTGAAAAGAGGTATTAATCTTTTCAGACTAAACCATTAGTAGGGTGACAATAAATTTTAATTAAATTTTAATTTCAACATAAAAAATTGTTATGCTAAAAAAAAAACTTGGTTCCACTTAAGTACTACATAAACGTGACCGCCATCGATTACTGAATTAGAAAAATGGGTTCCTGTTCACCGATTAAATTCCACCGTGTATGTACACTTCTCCATATTGATCCCTTACAAATGTGTCTATATATTAATGCACTCGACTGTACTTAGTGCGATATAAATAAATATAATGATCTATTTACATTCCTGAAGTACAATTCATTTCTTACTTAGTAATATAATATAATAAGTACCTATTGAAGACCACTTTTTTCAAGAATGGAATAATAGTTTGAGATTTGTCTATAATTAGTAAGTATACCTAGTTTATTTTAGAAAGCAGTAGTTTTAGATATTCATCACGAAATATACTGCAGCAATAGATCAGTCCAAGCCAGGATGCTTAGCCAAGTTGCCAATCGCTAGCGCTTGCTAGCGCATCGTCGTTTTCCCTCTCTGTCACTCCTTCATATTAGTGCGACAAAGAGGGAAAACTACGTTGCGCTAGCAGGCGCTAGCGATTGGCAACTTGGCTAAGCACCCAGGTGTTTTCATCAGTTAATTATGGAGATTGTTAGAGGTTTCAGTATATATTTTCACACCATAATAGTTAAGTATATTACTAACGTCGTCAATCCATCCATTCAATGAACGAATCCATTTCTAGGACTGAGATACTCATATTATACGCATATTGTGATCTACATAATACATAATATAATGTTAAAACCATTCGAATATGCCTTGGCCTACTAGCTAATAAAATAATCGTTCATTGATAAGCCAAAAATAAAAAATAACAATGATACTTCAGTCATGAAAAGTCAGGTGAAAATTTCTACAAATAATTCTCTTTCTTGAACTTAATGTGAAAACACAAATCAAATTATTCATTTACTAAATATTTTGATTTGTGCTTTTATTTTTTCCCCGGTAGTCACACTACTTAATACTTTATACTTATTGGATGTCATATACCAAAGAACCCGACCGAATGGCCGAGGGTGGAGGGGGGTCCGGGTGCAGGCATCAGCCGCGAAAGCTGAGCACGTGAGTTCGATCCCCACCTCGGACGTTGGTGATCTTGGTCGTTTTTTCTTTGGTATATGACATCCAATATTTATAATTCTCATTCTTATTGATTTAAACTTTCACGATGATTACTCATATTTTAACGTCATGCCCGAAATGTCAGGATATAATTAATCGTAAGTTTACGCGATTAAGACCCATTTGTCTTTAAAATATGAATTCTCATTCTTGTCTACAGCTAATGAATTTAATTCGTACAGTCACCATCAGATATTGGACCGGCCCAACTTATGGCTCAAGTATGAATTAATTCAACGTCACTTCGACAGAAGTTCTATCAAGCCATTATGTCATGACACTCATGGCTTTATAGTGACCTAAGAATTCGAATCAGTTGATTGCGCGTTTGCACCTTGCTTAGCTCTTAACTGCTACAAAAGCCAGTGCTCGATAAGCCACGACAATAAAAGTCCAGGTTTGCGAGCCCCACTGTTATCATTCGTTTCGAGGGAGGAAATTTAAATTAAATATTTGAGAGTGTTAATTTTGTCTCCTCATCGAGGCAAGGCGACGCATTCTTTGTGAAGTAATTAAACTGAGTGGAAGGGTTCCGGCAGTAGTTTGTTTGTTCACTTGAAATTGCGTTTCCTATGAAGTGTTCTGGGTTGGCTTCGAGTCGTTACATTATCTGTCATGGCGGAATTTCTGAAGTTAGCTTTAAGTGTGGCTGTGCTTTTGGGCGTGTTTGTCATTGCTATTGGTAAATGAATTGCGGTGGCACTTGTGTGTGCATTTAGCAGAGGGTAGTTTTAATCAAATCTGAAGTTTTTTTTGTGTTGCTAAAATAAAAACAGATTTTGACGTAAAATAGAAATAGGATGGCCATAAAATCATGTTCAGCTGTTTAGAATAATATATATATCAGTAAACTACCGGATGGCTTACAAAGAATAGGGAATATTTGAATGTTCGGCTTTGAAAGCATTCATAGAGAAATAATGTACGAATTGTAATTGGATTTGCATTTGTAATTTGATTGTTTTGTTTAAACCTTGATAACCCACAAATGAAACAAAATACGATGTGTAATCCTTTTTAAATTACAGGTATGAAATAATAGTAACAATTATTAAGCTTTCAAATTAAAGTTTATTAATGAGTGAAAATGTTGGTAATCCTCCAATACTCTGGTACTCTCATATATTCTGATTACATGCAACAAACTTAACCAAAACGCCAGTAAATCCAGAAGTTATACAGATTTAAAAATCTCAATTATGAATTCCAGCCGGCTCTAGGTTTTAGTATAAAAGTTTTACTAGCCAGCCGGACACTCGAGCGCGGTTGTTCGCACTGTATTTGCATTCTGTTATTGGCAGTCCCGGTGTAAACACTCGTCTGATTGGACACTATTTATATGTAAGCACGTACAGATCCACCAGCTTATTCGCGGCTCGGGTTAAGCGATAATACACTTTTTGTCAATACACTAAACGCTTTCATATGTCACATTTAAGTTGGCGGGTCGGTACGGCCGTAGTGATATGTCAAACGCACATGTTTTAGTCGCCGTGGATTTATAACGCGTCGACGCCATAAAACGGGACGTAGCGAAAGTAATTTTAAGCCTCTATAATTTAACGTGGCTCTTGCTACGGGTTAGTGCTACGGCGTAGCAGTGAACTCGTAGCTGCTCTTTAGAATGTTTTGATGGGGTGCATGAAATTTAATTATAACGGAACTTTGGTCTACGTGCTATGCTAGGATGAATGTGATATACTGGTATAATAAAATAAGATATGACATTGTAGGTTAAGGGCAACATTACATAGTATGACGAGTATAGGTAGGTACTTGGTGTTTTCAGACGATCTAACGTCGCGGTTTGGACAAGTTGTGAGTTGTGTTGTGAGAACATTGGCTGACGAAATTTTTCCATGTCACTTGTCGCATGCTGCAGATTGGTGAAAACATTCATCTAGTTCCTGATTGTAGGGACTGCTCCCTAGACTATGTATGTTATTGATTTGTGTTGAATTCCATATGTTTAGTACTGTAAATGCAACTGAAATGCAATAACAGGATATTTAAATAACTCAAAAATATATTTTAAGAGAGGATTTGATTACAATAAGTATTTATGCATTTGACTCTATCATAAGATATGTTTTATGAAAATGAGGTTACAGGGTACATACTCGTAAACTAAGTTGTACTGTGTAGAGAAGTATAAGACAAATAACTTGACCGGACGGTGAACATAAATGTATGTGCATTATGCTTTTGCTATGTCAGTTCGTATCAGTGTGAGACCTCAGAGCGGCTTTGTTTGCAATTCCAGTTTAATCTATGTGAGAGTATGGTCAAATCTAAAGTCAAGCATGTCACAGTTACTTGCTAACAAGCTGCTATTTTGCTAACTATTTACGTTGGAAGTTGTTCCGAAATGATGTGCAACAAAGCTAAAACCATTTCTTATCATTTCTCATTAAATGAAACATTTGAATCAATTTTGAGTTTGTTTGCCGAAGAATCTAACAAATTACGTTTTTTTTGCTCTCCTGTAAAAGTTGCTAAAATGGAGATACTTGAATTCGACTTTGAGCAGCAGAGTTGATGACACTTTATAATAAGTGTACGGTGTACCTTTATATGTAAATACCAAACTGACAATTTTTAGTTAATCGAAAATGTCGACTCGTACATGTCGTATTTTCGTACGTATCTCCTACTGATTACAGCAGTGCTGAAGAGCTGTTTTTATAATTGAAAATATACAAAATGCATTGAAAATAAAACTATTGATTCTTGTCAGTTTAATGTCACTGATAAAAGAATAGTTAACCCTTTGATGATAACAAATTTAACTCGCACGGCCCTCACGATGGATGGGCGGCGTGATACCGACGATCCTATCTCCGATGCCCGCGATGGGCACTCACGCAAATTAGGCCCTATCTTGTGTGGGATCAATTAGTGGGGTTCGGGACATGCGTGCGGAATTCCAAGTGCACGTGTACTATTTGTTATACGTTCACTGTGTACGTCGGGAGTTGTATATTAAATGACGCGTGAATTGTACCCAATTATTAATTAAATTCTATCAGCCTCCGTAGCCTAGTTGGTAGTGACCCTGCCTACGAAGCTGGAGGTACCGGGTTCGAATCCCGGCGAGGGCATTATTTGTGTATTTATTTATCACAAATATTTGTTCCTTGGTCATGGCTGTCTATGTACTTAAGTATCGATACGTATCTATCTATTATATATATCGTCGCCTGGTACACACATCACAAGCCTTAATTGAGCTTACCGTGGGACTAGGTCGATTTGTGTAAAGATGTCCAAAAATATTTAATTAATTAATTAATTATTTATTGAGTAACCTCCGTTGGTAAATTTAAACTATCACGACTCCTAATAGTTATTACGATACGTTAGCACGGGCTCAGTGCTTGATAATGGAGATCTAGGCTCTCTAAAACATGTCACGCGTAGTAACTCGATACACGTGAATCTCAGTTGTTTTTAAGCACTAGAAAGAAAGCATTGATTTAATCATGTATTTTTATGAAAGGTAAGGTGAGGTAAGATGAAATGATTTATTTAATGGAGTAAGACAAAATTATACCAGCAGACGCTGTACCGGTCTGCCAGAAGGACGACTTTTTGTCTTTCCCTATTCTGAAAACCGTTTCATCTTACCCCACCTTACCTTCATTATAAATCATTTACGATTAGAGGAACATTTTCTATAAACGTATCCTTTTAAATAAAAGACACGTCAAGATTGTTTGCCTTAGGTATTTCTAATGCTTTTAAAGCAGTAGTAAAGAGGATAACAGTAATTATAAAAAATAGTATTTGATTATACAGGCCGTATAAACAAGATGAAGCAAAGAATATGTAAGTACATGAATCTATGTCATAGAGTCAATGTAATATAATATCAATGTTAAAAACGAAATCCAATTCGAAACTTATTTGACGGATGTAAATCCTTAAATTGATATTTGTTGTTCCATGTCATTAATGCCATGCTCTTATACTTCTCTATGTTACTATACATATTAGGTACTCTGTGCGATATTCAAAAAAATATCTATCGTGAACGGTAAAACCGAGATTACGGAGAGGTGGAAATGTAACAGAGCGCTTATTAAATTCATATATGTTCATGACACATTTTCAATTGTTACTTTGAAAAGCCATGAACTCGCAGGTTAACTCCAAGTGCCGACCCCGAACTCATCCGAGCGATGCCGAGCCCACCCGAACGCTGTCGAAGCTTCCCGAACGCTACAATTTCTGATGCAAGCCACGCTCCCGAGATGATACGTGATAACACGAAAATCTCCCAATTGCTTACGTGTCTGGTCGTTCAAGACTAACCGAGCATTGAATAGCTCCTGGTTATAAATTAGCTTCTGTGATAGCCCGATAAGTGTCAGCGTTTTGGGCTCGTATTTCACCCACGTTTATCCTTTATCTATAGACAAATTAATTTAGTAATATTTTTTTGTCGCGATGGACGTCATGGTACAAGATTTATTAGTTTTACGGAAAGAGAAGCTCCTTTTATGCATTTCCTCTTTTACTTTCATAAAAAATTACGAATTATATTTTTATTAATTATTTCATTACACTAAGGAAAAATTAAAACTTCCTTTAGAATAAATAAAGTGGAATGCGCAATTCCCACTTTGATATAATTATATTACCTCAGCGGCCATGCTATACTTATATTTGTTTGTATATTATTTGTCAGCAGTAGTAATATTAATAATATGATCTGTAAATAGGACCATGGGCAAAATTGTCTCAAAACCAATATTTTATTTCATTCTATAGGCACTTAATAGAATTCCATTACACAACTGAGATATTAAAGTGTTTTTGTCAGCTAGAATACGAGCCATGAAAACAATGTAAATGAATTAGACGAACGGCTTGGTATTCAGGCTAAAAATGTATGGTTGATTAGAGCATGTGCAACTTACAATGTACATGCAGCATTATCCTCTTGCTCACGGAGGGCGGCACGCCGTTGGCAGCTATGCACAGATATGCGCCCATTTCTGAGCGTGTCACTTTTGTCAGGTTCACTATATCGCCCTCCAGGGAAGTCACTGAGAAAACAAAAAAATCATTTTAAATGAAATGCAGTTTTTTCCAAATATAGAAACAAAACGATGCTACTTTGTCCATAAATAATCCATGCAATTATAGTTACATCAAGCGCAGTGAGAAGTGACGGATAAGGTTGTAATAAATATTCTTTATAATATATTAGTTCTCTATTAGCCAACTAAATAAATTTTCTGTATGACATTCTCAATTATTGATTTTCACATTTCTTCAGTTTTAACGGCAAGCTAGTTTTTCATAAGGTTACATTTAACAAAATATAACTCGGTGGAACAATAGCTGTTTTACTACGATTCCTGATAACTAATAGGTACCTATTGTGAGGGCTATTGATGTTTCCGGAAACGGGTATTCCTGGTTCTCGAGTACAAAATTGGAGCCGGGAGCATGCCTTATTTATAACCGTTTCATAAATTAGTATCAAAATGTGGCTAAGGTTATTCAGGAAACAAATAAATAATAAAATGCAAAAATATTGAATTTGCATAGTCGCAAAAGTGTGAAAGCTTAGTAAAATGGTCTTAGCGTGTTATTCCAACAATTTTCTGTGCACACCTCTCAACTCACGCGTCTTCAACTAACATTGCGCACTATTGGTTATTCAGTAGTGCTTACTTTACATTTTGCGCGGAGTGTTGGAAAACATTTCATCCAGAAGTTGACGGGTTTCGTAAACAAATGCCGTTAGCGGTTTGAACTCGAGCTGTTTTCCTAACACCTTAGAGAAGTACGTTTACAGTCATTATTCAAACAAGAGGATAAAAAACAGGGGCAATATTTTCCGAAGGAGGTGAGGGGAGCTGATGGTTAAAAGTGTAGAGCTCTAGAGCGGTCGCTCGACGGTTCGTTAGCAAACAATGCGGTCACAGCGCCGGTTATGGAGTGCTTATACACTTAAAAATATTAAAATATAATAGAATATTTGCTATCAGGAAATTGCAGTTTGTAATTACTTTACATTATATACATTGTTTACATATGGGCGGATTTTTATTTTGTTGTAGTTTTTTTTTTCCAAATTTGGACTTTTTTACATTTTTTCTACTCAGAATCAAGAGCTCTTTTGATCCTGATAGAAATAAAAAGTGTCCCAAAAGAAATTCCATTGAGTTACTATTTTTCATACACTTTCTTCGACTGTAACTCAGTGGAAGACAAAAAAAAAATATGGAATTCTCAAGACACTTTTTTCTGCTAATAAGGATCGAAAGATCTCGCGATTCTGAGTAGAAAAAATATGAAAAAATCCAAATTTGAAAAAAATTAAAAAAACTACATCAAAATAAAAATCCGCCCATATATTATTCATATAACACCGATCGATAGGGCCACATAGTTTGTAAAAACAAGTAAGTTAAGCTTCTTGTTATTCTTTTTGCCTCCAAATTTGATTTTCTCCGAATATTTCGAATTATCTGCACCTAAATAAATTGGAATATCGAATCTATTCGCTATTCAAAATTTTGCAGTTGACACTGAATTATACACAGATATCTGAGCATTAATGCAAATAATTTGTCCGGATCGAACGCGAAAGTTTCACGAGTGCGACTCCACGGCTCCGCAAGTCTCCTTGAAGGCGGGCCGCTGAATAAACTTGCCCTGTCGATGTGTCATAAGTCAAGTGACGCTCGAGCCACAGGACCCTAGTGGTTTTGCCATAGACGTACAAACTTTCTTGATAGAGGAAACGCGCGCTCTTCGGAAACGATGGAACTTTCAAATTATATTTTAAGTAGTGCTGGCTTAATGGTACTCAGAAATGAGTTGGTGTCTTGATGATTAACAACATTTTTAAATTATTTGCTAGAAGCTGTTTATATCTAAGGTAGGACAATCAAGCTTCGTTTTTAGTCAGATCTATGCAGGTTTACTCGCGATGTTTTCCTTCATCGTCAAGCACTAGTGAATATCAAATTATAATTTCGTACATAATTTTTTTGAATAAGTCATTGGTATGAGCCGGGGTTTGAACCCACGATCGCTGCGTATCAGCCGTGCGTTTCACCGCTCGACCATCGCTTTTGTCCTGTCTAATATGCGTTCAACTCACTAACAAACCTGCCGCTAGCGACTTTGCATACTATACCTGCCGCTTACACCTGATTTTTTTCAGTAGGTACAATTGAGTTCATAAATATATGTACAAATTTTTACATAACGTATTAGGATAAAGTGCACAATTGTATAAATATTTATGAACTCGACTGTACATTTATCATACATGTGTGATATTTGGGTCGTGGAGCAGGAGTGAACAGGGTACTAGGGACAGTCACGCTGAGTAACTTTTACTATGGAAAAGACCAAAAAAAAAAGACTCTTAATTATGAGTTTGTTGAGTCTTAATTGATACTTCATAATTAGGGTTTTTTTCGGGATTTCTTGGTTGTCTCCATAGTGAAAGTTACTCAGCGTGACCGTTCCTAGTACCCTGTTCATTCCAGCTCCACGACCCAAATGACACCCTGTATATTATAGGCATATTTAACGCATTCGCTGCCAGCTTAGGGAGCATGATCTAGGAATAAACTTGCATGGAAGCTAACGCTGAACGCACATGTGCTTCGGTGGCAGTGAATGTATGAATTTAAAATTGTTTTGCAAAAAAAATATTTGTTCAGCTCTTTGGCATAGGCATATAATCGAGAGCATTGCATAATACGTACATATATGTAGTGCTATTGTATATTTACAGCTTCACAGGAACTCTATATTTGAACTTCCTCGACTCTTGTACTGTCATAAATGTATACGACTGAACCTGAATTGCAAAGGCATAAGCCCAACTTTACGTCTGTTACTTCAGTAACATCACTACAAATTTTAATATTACAAATAATTTATCTTTAAATCATTGACAACCAAAGTCAATTTGTGAGATTTGTATAGTAATCTCCTGATCTAATTAGTAGGTATTCCTGACAGCCCGTCCCACTATATTGACAACGAGCGATGAGTATTATTTGCTATCATTAACACAATTGAGCCACAAAACGTGGAATAATTATTTGCGTCTAACGTATTTCGGTAATTCGAAGTTGGAAAATAGAAAATAAAATGATTATTAGTTGTATATGTATCCAGTTCTGTGGTATATAAGGCCAAAATATGAGTGTTTGATACAATAAAGCTATGCCTAATAAGTTAAACGTGCTAGGAAAGATAAACTGTATGAATCTGCATAAAATATTATGTGGGCGATTTTATCGTGTTCCCGCTGGGATTAGGGCTAAACCTCTAATACAAAGTTTTCCACGAATTTAATTTTCCATCATAGTCGGTGATACTTTAATTAGGTATGCATAATCCGTTTTCGCTTTTAAAATATTTACTCCAATACAGGTCGCAGAGCTTTCGAAGTCTACGGCAAGTTAACCGAAGTCCACGGGTCGGTACTTCGCGGAGAGTCCTCGAATTAAATGAAAGAGCAATATTTTCCCACAGCGCCTTGTTTTCAAGTTATCATTTTAATTAAGAAGTTGAAACGTGTCGCCTCAAGTTGCTAATCATTATTAGGACGATACGATTCAAAGGACAAATACAATGTAACCTTAGGAAAATTGTTAGCAAGAATAAGGTTGCGGTTGTATTTTGTAGGATTAAATACTTTTAATTAAGAAAGAGTTAATTTTGATCTATGTTTTATGACCACAATAGTTATTTATGCTACAAGTGTTGAAACTGGGTTCTTTCTGTACGTTCGATGATCTATTAAACTCTTAAACTGAGAAAAGCCGACATTTTCAATACATATGAACGTTGTACAATAATTTACAATTCATTATACTCGAATATCATTAGTTACAAATAATATTTTTTTTACAGCTAAAACAGACGAAATCTGACAGAAAAAAATGTGTTGAAGGGAAAAATATTCTCCTACTTTTTACTAATCAAATACTGCATGGGCCCTTAAAACATATCACCACTGTTTTTGTTTCACTTCACGTATATTTGAATACATGGTGCTTAAGAGATGTAGCACGTAGCACCAGCAGCAGCACTACATAATAAACTATAACTTAACAAAGGTAACTTGAAAATAAAAATGAAATGTGCTTTTAAATGGATTTTAAGGGTTGCGTAGTGTTGTATGAACCGGTGCAAAAAGATCGTACTGAACGGTAAAAAAAATCTCAATTATAATGGATTGAATTAATCCGCTCATATCTCGTGAATTATTCTGTATAAATTGTTGATATTTGTGGTTAGGTAGGTATATTTAGCTATAAATTACAAGCCATATTCCCTCTATTCAGAAATAAGTAGGAATCGGTTTGAAACTCTGCAGAGATGAAATTGTCAAATAGAAGGATGCTGGAGTTAATTTGCATCAGTCTCGGAGTAAGTTGCCGCCATTCATTCGCTTATCTGCATAATTTGCTGTACAACATGAAACAAATAGGCACGCGACACGCCGTCGTTTCCACCAGAACATGTTTTATGAGAAACAATGAAGGGCAGATTTTGAATAATACCCCTTTGTTGGGCACCACTGTTTACTGTCCTCATTATTGTTATATTCCGCTTATTATTCGCCGAGGATTCGTGAAAGGTGTCTTTGTATTACTTTTTGTCAACGAACGAACAATTATTAAAGGAAGCGAAGGATTTTGCTGCAAAATTGCTAGTTTACAGCTATGCCCATTTTGCTTTTGTATTTTAATAATTAGAAAAGAATAGGTATATCTAAGGACTTTCAACAATTGTAAATTAGGTTTTTGGATACATTCTTGGATTCTTGGGAAAACTTTCCTACGTAACAAGCCCATTCATGTGCGCCATTTAAAAAAGCTTAGCTACAATACTTTATTATAAATAACATCAATTTATTTTGTCTATGTAAAATAATAAAAACCTATAAACTACAAAAGGAACTCGGTGCGATATTCCAAGATAATATTTTTCCTCCGAACTGATTTATTAACAGGAAGTTTCCTATAAGTTTAGTGTAACAAATTTGAAAATGCCCGGCGCCATCATTGAAAAACTATATTTCTCGAGTCCGACGTCCTCGAACTTTCCTCATTGGAATATTCTCTGAAGAAACATCGCCTACGTAATGGATAGCCTGTATTGTTTCACTTCAGATTTATGGAGGTAACTTGTAACGGCTTCTTTAATTAGACTTCTTCAGTCAAATTGATGATTGTTATTGATGCCGGTTAATTTGGAATAGGTTAGGGCGAGGTTTCACCTTAATACCTTTTCAATTATTTAGAAAGTTTTTTGGTTTTTGACGAGGGATCGCTTTGATGAATTGATGGAAGGTATGAATAACCTTTACCTCAGTGTAACTAAGCTGAAGCCGTGTGGAAGTAAAGATGAATTGACGTAGTGCACTTTGTCTTAAATAGGTTTGTATGGAGCACTCGCTTCGTTGTGAAAGTCATTATGGGTTGTGCTATGTTTGGCTTAATGAATTGACTGATGGCAAGCGAAAGCTTGAACACAGGGTTGAGTGGGACCTGCTGATTAATCACCTTGATACTAGTTTACGATTGCTTCTAGTAATTTTGGTTATGTTTGCCTGTACAGCGTATACCTACTATCGTAATACAGTTGGGTTCAAAAGTACTTACATACATACATGCAAAAAAAAGTATAGTACGTACCTATAATTTATTTTTTTTCACGCTCCTACTAAACTTTGAGACTCAGTATTGGATTCATTTTTGTTGATGATCACATCTCGTGTTTATAAAGGTACAAAAATGTAGCGCCAGTTATTTATTGTACGATGAATTTGCTAATTGATTTACTACTTCTAATCTTATTGTTTTTTACTTGTTGTTATTTTACTGTTTTGTATGCCATAAGCCACATCACAGCCTTACCACTTAGTTATCATCATACGAGAACATAGGTTGACGAAATAAATTAAATTATAATTTGATTTGAATTGCAATTTATAATAATCCGTAAGCATTGAATAGTTTGTTTTCCTAAGAATCTTAATTGCTTGCTTTTCATTTATTGTACTGCCTGTTACTATTTTAAATGCATTCCACTGTTAAAATAACAATGATTACGTTTTTGTAAACAAACAAGTCACGCAAAGTGCCGACCAAACAGTTAAAATGCGCGCGAATATTGTTTCAATTGTGAAAACAGCGGCAATAAAATTTAGCAAAACAAATGACTGCGTTGTTTAATTTGTCAATTCAATAACCCTTTCAGGTCTTTGGGCCGAGTGTGGAGGGAAGTAAGTAATTATTCTCGGGACGTCTAGTGGTAATCCGGTGGGATTAGGAAGGGCGTTGAATGGTAATAGGAGTTCCCGAGATGCTGTGCTACGATTTACTACTAAGATTCAATAGTGAATATTTTAAGCTGTGATTTATAGGGCAATAACAAAAATGGGCCGTGTGTTAAAGAACGCTTTGCTTCTAAAAACCAAATCAAAACGATTCTTTATTCAAGTAGACATAGTAACACTACTTTACTTTTGAATCGTCATACACAATCTCATCATTAATTCAAGAGCTTGGCGCTTGTCGGTGGCGTAATTTCCATTCTATTCTATTCTCTGCTATTTCCTTCAGCTCTCTTTATGTTTCGACTTCTATAGTTTCCTTCAATTCCTTCATATAGTATCTCCGTGGTGCCTGGTCTTCCTCTTTTTCTTTTTCCTTCTATATTTCCTTCGATTAAAACTTTAATAATGTCATCGTGATGAAGTAAATGACCTATAATTTTTCCTCTGCTGTTTTCAATTATTTTTAATAATGTTCTTATTTCCTAGACCCCGGCACCTCTTCATTAGTCTTTTTCTCTGTCCAATTGATCTTTTCCAACCTCCACCAACACCCCATCTCAAAAGCCCTCATCTTATCTTTCACTGTCCCGTTGCGTCAAGGTCCACGTTTCACAGCCATAGAGAGCAATGCTCCAAATGTACACTTTAACCAGTTTCTTCCGCGTCGAGCGTGATATTTTAGCCGAGAGCAAAGGTCTTTTTAAATTAAATGCTTGCTTGGCCATGGCTATCCTGGTAACAATATTACGTGATCATCTGGAATCATCGGTTACAATGCTGTCTTAATATTTAAACTTTATTTATAGCTTGTTCAATTGTTTTATTGATGATATACATAATAGCAAGCTTATAATAAATACGACTTCAAATACTCTTTCCAGTTCTAACCTACACCACTGACCTGAGAAAAACCGGTAACATACTCAGCGGGACTTATTTTTCAAAACTTACTTAGTATACTTTAGTGTATTATAGGATTTACAATATAAAAATTACTATGAGAAAGCTCTGAAACGATAAATTATTCTAGGAATAGGTATACACAATCTTAAGATGAGAATATAGCAGGATTGACGTTTTTGAACTACTTTTCTTTAAGGTACACATCTGCTATACCTAAGTATATCTCAAATCTAAAATCAACATGACTGTCTTGTAATTGAGACTTTTATTAGAGTCTGTGCTGTTAATGAAGGTGACTCGCAGCAAGCCACGTCCATACGTCTCAGGTGTTTTCACTATCTGAACAAACTACACTTGGATGCCTGTTAATTATACAGAATTGCACTTAACTTACCTCTACTTCTTCTTTCAATTTAAGAGCTCTGAGCTCTTGTCGGTGTAGCCATATGCAGCTGTCTCCACACTCCTCTGTCCTCAGCAGTCCTCTTCACCTCCTAATACGACATGACGCCCGCCTTCTCCTTTATTTGGTCAGTGTATCTTATTCTTGGTCTTCCCCTTCCTCTCATTCCATCCACTTTTCCTTCTATAATGTTCTTCAAAAAGTCATCATGTCGAATGAGATGGCCAACCATCTTGCCTCGTCTATTGTCTATTGTTGCCAATAATGTCCTCTCTTCTTGAACTCGCCTCAGCACTTCTTCATTTGTTACTCTATCTGTCCACTTTATTCCCTCCATTCTGCGCCAGCACCACATCTCAAATGTCTCCAGCCTCTCTCTATCCCTTTGTGTCATAGTCCAGGTTTCGCTTCCATTACCTCTACTTACTACGTTGAAATTACGTTATTTACATTTAACTTTATGAAGAAATAAATATACTACAATGAGAATGAAATAGTAGGTGAGCACCGTCGCATTTTATTCAGTGGGTATTACAAGGCGTGTTTTTTGATTCAAAATCTACAATACTCGTATTTTGCTCGACCGCGTTGTGTTTGACTAAGCTTATTTGCGCTGGTCATTTTTCATAATAAGTTGCTCTCTGTTTCGGGACGTGACAACATGCCAAAAAATAATTAAAAATGATACTAGTACGACGTCGTCGACCATGCATGATTAAGATAAGATGAAAATAATATTAATTTAGCATGAATAAAGCATGAAGTGATAAACCTTTACTTAAAGAATAATAAATTAACAAGAAGGGACCAAACGGAAAAACATATGAAGCGTTCAATCGATATTGAAGTGAAAGAGAACTCAATATTTGCAGTTAACGTAAATAGAAACGTTGGGGGCACGCTTCATTAAATTAAATGGATATGGCCGGCAAACACTCTGGGCACGTGAGACGTGGCTAATGTACGCGACGGAGGCAATCACTATGTAGCGACCTGCTTGTATGCTCGTTTCTCGTCTTTATTTTTATTCCATAGATTTGTCTTTTAGTTATGGCTCTTTAAGCAAGCGTCCGGTGCGGGGGCCGTATTTTTTGACACAGCATTCATTAATTTATTCTACTTTCACTGCTAAATTAGCTGAAGTAAAACTAGTAAAGCCTGTTAACGAAAGAACATTGACTGGCTGAAACTAGATTGGCATTCGATCTTGAACATATTGAATCTAAAAGGTGAGAGAAATGTACTGAAAATAGCTGATTAAAATAAGTACAATGAAACAAAAAGTTTGTACTTCACACTTTTAGACGCAAGGAAATTTAGGTTACAACTAGACTGTTTCAAATACTCTATCTTGGTACTGCATATTTGGGTCTTTTTGTGTTGTACGTAATTAAGGGCTTAATAAAAACAAGTTTATGATTATTTCCATTGTGTTAAGAGAGTTAGACATATAAACTATATGGGTAACTTCGCATCACAAAAGAGTGACTTAAGGTTTGTTTTCATGGAAGCCCGTAACTACATACTATTTACTACTTAATTACGATTGCGCTATTTTACCTTTTGTCTTCCCCTGTGGTCCGCCTCTGGAGATGATGTCCCCACCATCCTCTCTGCGCCACAGGATCTTTGGTGGCGGGAATCCTCTAGCCTTGCAGACCAGCTTGGCTGAGCCTCCCTCAGGCACCATCATGTCGCCCGACGTCTCTTCGTAGATTATGTCCGGTGGTATTACCACCTCCAAAAATGCTGTCTGAATAACAAACAGTTTTAATAATACTTTTGATAGTTACCATATGTTCAAAATGTTTATTAATCTTTTTGTATTTTACTAAGAATCTTACTTAATATTATGGTAAGTTATTAAATTATCTATCTAGTTAATTTGTTTTTAGTCTACAAATAAACCAGATAGAAAACAAAAAAAAAAATTAAGTATCGTTATAAAAAGAAGAGAAAAGAAAGATAAGTAATAAATGCATTTCCTAAAATGTTGGTTGTGGAATGTGACTCAAATGTTACGGAAATATCACCCAATTAAAAATTAAAAAAACCGACTTCAACCAATTTCTCCGAGATCGCCGATTTGTTTCTATCATTGGTTTCCTCATATCCTACTTTCTGAATGCAAATACTTGTAAATGAATGAAAATTACCAAAAGCGCCATATATTATGTGCCTATAACATTTGAAGAGATTCCTCAATTTCTCCAAGATCCCATCATCAGACCGCAACTTGGTGCCAACGGGACCGTATCGGGGTTATACACGTTCGATCACAAAAAAAAAAATCGGTTAACAATTCTCGGAGATATCGGGTAACATACATACAACAAAAAAAAAATCGGTTCACAATTCTCGGAGATATCGGGTAACATACATACAACAAAAAAAAACAGTAGAAAAGAGAACCTCTTCTTTTTTTGAAGTCGGTTAAAAATAATTAAGAATTTTTGTTCTTATTACCTGCATTTTCATGGGATCAGTATTTACTTGGCACATGTATTGTCCTCTATCTTCTCGTTTAACGCCTCTGATATTAAGTGTCCACGTATTATAATCATTGTGCGTGACACTTAACCGTGCATTATTAGTAATCACGTGCTCGTGAATCGCTAGAATCGCCTTCGTATCCGCCTTTATCCAAGCAACCTGATCCGCCAAAACGCCAGCCAGAAATCCGAATGTTACCATGGAATGCGTAAATTAAAAAACATGTAAGTAACACGTTGAAAGAACAGTCAATTGAATGCCACGTTTCCGTTTTATTTCAGTTTCCATTAGTAAGCCAAGGCTTTAGCCGCAATAAAAATACAAGCAATGGAGACTTTCAGAGGGAACGACTCTAATTACAAGCGAATAGTTCCCAAGAGGTAGTCACGACAACGATCCTCCGGCACCAGCACTATCTTGTTGCGAGCGCCGCGCAAAATACTCTCGGAATTTTTAATTACATTTTCGTCTGGTGGCCGCTATGAGGCTGCGGGCGCGCTGTGAAAACGCCCCTCGTTCACCCACTTTACCAAAAGCGTCGACATCGCAATAGAAGCTAATTTCCTGCATAGCGCTTGGCAAAAAAACGAACAAATTGTCCACAGAAATATGGCATTTAGTTATGAACATTTACTACAATAGCTTAAACTGTAATTTAAACTTTAATATATTTTTTATTAAAAATGTAATTTGCTCATGTAAAACCTTTTTACTGCCAACTTAATAGTTCACAATAGAACTTCAGGCATTTAATTAAGTTCTAATCTTACAATGCTATGCTAATTTAGAATTAGAACTTATGAATGTGAAAGAATGTGCAGGAAAGAAGAAGTGCTCGGAAGAGGTGCTATTGAACACACTAATGTGAAAATTGTAATATAAGTGCTTGTGCATGATACTAATTTGTTTAACAATACTAGAGGTGCATTATAATCAACTATTTAATAGAGGTAAAGACAACGGAAGGATTACAATAAACGGTGTGCTTTAATGTTTATATTCAAAACCAAATTACCAAGTCTAACTATCTTTTAATCGCAATAATCGCATTGCGAATTTCAGTGAGCCCATTCTCTTCATTTAAATTTTGTTTTGTTGCAGCTTGAATGTGTGTCCACATTATTAATGGCTAAATCACAATTTCAAATTACGATACGATGCAACTAAATAAACCACCTTAATATAAGTTGTGAAAATTTCAGTTTTACTCAATAAGGTGTGGTGTATTTAGTTGTTTCGCAGGAAAAAAAACAAGGAATTATATTTTTACCACCTTCGGAACTCCAAATCCATCCATACCAGCGGTGCATATCTAAACTAGTGTGATAAATATACCTACTACCTTGTGTGATTTGTTGTGAACCTGACTAACTCTGACGTAATTTAATTATTTGATCGACTTCCAAATTGACGAGGTTCTCTACCAAATGGCTTTAGAGAGATGTAGTTACAAATATATTCATGTCGATCTTGTATGCACGAGGGAGCTCAATACAAGTCCAGACGGTGTCTTGTGAGTAGTAATTACTTACTGGGAAGCAGTCGGGCAAGTACTGTATATAGGTATTGATACGGGAAGTTCCCAAGGATATCGGAAATATCTGTATCTAGGTGCTCATTCTCCCAATAATGATAAAATTGCCGTTTTGTGGTATGAAATAAATAATAATATATTTAAATACACCGATGCTCGTAATTGAACAAATATGCATATGTGCTATTTTATTTATTTCATAAAATGCATCTGAAATTTAATCTTTTATAAAAGGTGTATCAATAAAAATTGGTGAGCGTCACATGAAAAAAATGTTTATGTTCTCGATAATTATACAGTTTAGTCACATTATATAATGTCGACTGCTCTGAGAATAAGGACAGGCACACGGGACGGTTTGAGAGCGTCTCGAAATGATTGAGCAGGGACCAAGGAGGTTTATCCATTTTAATTTGCTAAGTGAGATGGTTTTAATATGTAAATCTCATAGATAAATAAAGTTCTAAGCTCGATTTTTTAAACTATAGTAGACGAGAAAAGATAGAAGAACATAATAATAAGTGCAGTGATATTTAGCATGCTCCCATAACTTTCTTGCGTGAACGCAACACACATATTTAATTTGGTGCAAGTACAACTTATAAGTACCTACCCAGGAATACTGCTGATGCTGATTCTAAAGAGTGTTTAATACTTCTATTTTTTTAAGAAAAAAGGCAAAATTGACGCATACGCAGCATAATATGCGTCAATCACACACTGTATTAAGTATGTAAATTTCATATCGATTGGTAATTTGTAATGCAAAAGTAGTAATTATACCAGTCCATGTATTACGCTATTCTAATATAGGTAGTCATGATACCTTCAAGCTTATGTTATTTATGTGATATCTGGGTACAATTTAATGGGCATAGTGTCAAGCATTGGTACTTTTATCTTATTTTTCTTGTTATCATTATTTGGCACAAATTAAATTAGGCCAATTTAGTTTCCAATTAACGTATTTGAAAATGTTAGCAATGGAAGACTGTACAAGTCTCAGAAGCTTTCTCTACATGCTGCCAGTAAAATATACTCCGCTTTCCAATCGAACATGCTAAATGGCTAAACTTTAAATTTCGAATAAGAACCGAAGCAGTTGGGCTGTCACTAGGGAAAGTTTAAAATTTGCTTCTGCCGTATTCTTGGGTTGGTTCTATGTGCAAATTGTCAAGTGTCTAGTGCAAGTGGTGTTTCGTGTGTTCTAACTCTAAGCTATTTCGGACAAACTTACAATTTATTGTGCAATTACAGTTTTGGTGTTGCTCTATTCTAAGATAGAGATAAGTAGGTCTATAGAGTGGTGCGAGTGGGACGTAACGTTCGACATGGAACTAAATATGTATTTTGCTCTGTAATTATTATTGAAATAGGTACATAATATAACTTTTGTTTAGCCGAGAACCATAAAACGTTTTCTCTGAGTTTCTTGATGGACTTAAATAATAATTTGCAAATTCAATAGCACGATTCTTCTTTGGATAACTTATAATTGCTTATTCAAGTTAGATCTAAGTCTGCACTCTGATCTATTTCAGTAGGGGAGGCTGGGGTCAATTGGAACGTGGGTCATTAGAAACAAGTCAAATAACTCCGTGACGGTTAGTCTCAGCGGCAGGGGTCTGAGGGGGGAGAGGACCGGCAAACTCGTGCGAACCTGTTAAACAGTGCTTGCCGCGGCTACAAGCCCGTCGGACGTTGTGAAGTGACCGTATTACTTTTTTGGCAGAAAAAGTAAGTATTTTTAATGTTTTTGTTTTGTTTCTTGATTAATAAGCATTGGTAATATGCTGCTTTTTACTAAACTACTATAATTTATAAGCATTCTAGTTGAAATAAGAGTGGTTTGTGTATGCCTACAGTGTTCCGTTATTTTTGTACGTAATTTAATATTTACAGATAGGTTAATGGGGCAATAGAAACATGATTGTCGGTGGCAATAGAAACATGTTTCAATTGACCCTGGTACGCGTTTTTGGGTTCACAATGTTATTTATAGCTATTTTCTTTTTTTAGATGCCCCGAAACCGCCAAAAAACTACCCATCGCGGAGAATGTGACCTGAATACATACAAGAAGGCATACGAGGAGGTTCAAACTAAAGACATTCCTTTAAGGCAAGCGGCGGAAAAATATAGTCTGAAATTAACTTCCCTGTTCAGATATAAGAAAAAGACTCAAATACCAATGCCATTGCAGTTCCACCTACAACACCTCCAATGCCTGGAACTGCTTGTGATCTAAATCAGCCATCCACGAGCCATTCTAATATTTTTTCGCCAGAAGAGACCAGACCATTCCCTGTTGCTCCACCGAGGCTAACGTCTACCAGAGTTAGAAAAAAGAGAAAGTCGACAATCTACACGGATACGCCAGAAAAAGAAGAAATCAGGAAGGAAAATGAACAGAAAAATCGCAAGAAACAGGCAAAAAGAGTTAAAAAAAATATTGCGAAAACAAATAAGGGCCAGGGCAGAGGTAAAAAAACGAAACAAACCGAAATTACAACTTCTTCGGAAACTCTCTCTACCAGTAAACCAGGAGAAGATTGGGTGCAATGTAACCTGAATGTAAGCTGTGGGCACATGAGGCGTGCACAGCAGGTGACCGTCAATATATCTGTCACAACTGTGAATCGGATTAATCAAGGTTTAATCTTATATAAGCCTATTTGTTTTTTCTTACCTTATCTGTTATATGATTTGTATCTTGTGAATTGCCAAATTTATCTTACATAGGTAAGATTAGCATATAATGTCATATATTTAATAGTGTTGTGTGTGACATTATAGACATTATAGTGTGATATTTGGTATGACAAACTTTAAATTGTTCATCTGTGTTTGTTATATTATTTGTATCTTCTCAATTGCCAAATTTACCTTACAAAAGATAAGCATTATAGTCTTATATGGTAAATAGTTTTGATTGTGACATATAGAGCTATATTTTGTATGACAAACTAAGTTGTTGATTACTTTAGTAAGTCGATCTCACTACTTAAATAATTAGGACCTATATGATAGGCATATTAAGGTCAATATGGGACATAAAATTATGTTAAAGGCCAAGACTGACTTTGGGTGATATAATTCTAAAGTTAACTAACGTGTAATGATGATTATAATAATAAATATGTTGATTGTTCTTGGTGTTTCAACTACCCCCCACCTTTGTTTCACTTGACCCAGGCTTAGGGACGTTTGAAACATTTTCCAAAGATTTTTATAACGGCTGTGACACTTAACTGGTGATTCGTAAAGCCGATTTAACATATTAATTTTATAGCCAGTTAGTTTGGCTATGAGTGGCACGTATAAGGCAACAAATTTAATCGAAAACAAGGACAAAAATTGCGATTTTGTCAAAAACGTTCCAATCGACCCCAGTCTCCCCTACATATTTACCTACATGGAATATAATTATATAATTAAATTCATAATTAATTTTGACCGGATCTACATTGCAGATTTCGTCTCATGGGACATACGATTTTTTATAATTTAAAGGTTTTTGTCTACATTTTGTACTAATACTAATATTTAAAAAAATATTTAGTTCAGTGTCAAATGTTACATAGTGCTGAAGAAGTGCATAGAAGGTTGTGTGCTAAAGTGTGCAAGAAGTGTAGGAGTCAGTGCAAAAGACTATTTGGCGAGATCCATAATTCTATTGGTGACTGTAATTATAAATAGTAGCTTGTTAAAATGTATTTCCATTTCAGTAATCCAATCAACGAGTTCAAAACCTACTTCATGCATTATGATCAAAATAAAGGTATAATAAAATTTAGGTTTCTTTTATATTATAGAGAATCGAAATCATATCGTAAAACAATATGAAAAGCAGTGAGATTTTTCTTCTTGATAACAAAAAATATTATGATACAAATAGTTATAATACTCTTTACAAAATGTCATTTTTTAATCAAGAAAAAGTGAATTCGAAAATCAGTCAAATCAGACTCATTGATGGAACTACTTTCTGAGATGAAACTGCACAAATTTGTCAAAATTGTACAAGATTCGATTATTATAGATCTCAAACCAAGGTGCTGGTGCTCCTCTATCAAGTGGCTAGCTGGACTGAGTCGGTTGGATACACACCCTGGCAGTGGCGGAGTCGCCACTCACCCTATAACCGCCTAGGTTATTGACGACGCAGGTGAACATGGCGTCCCGGCCCTGGGCGATGGTCACGTTCTCCAGAGGAAACATGAAGTCCGGCTCCAGACCTAAAGCTGAAACAATTAAACATATTGAAACTTATGAAATTTAAGCCGATGAATTGGAGAAATATAGCAAAATTATCGTGATCAGCAGTTATGACTTATGAATGTTATAAGAGGTTATATTACGTTAATAGATGATAATAGTACTTTATAGTACATTGTGCATCAAGGGAGGTAAGTACGGAATTACTAACGAGAGTGCGAGGCTTTTAATGACTTGTGTTGGTATTCCGCTTACCGACCGTGATGCATACAATGTTTTTCATCACACTTGTGAACAAAAAAAATAGTTTTAAGACAAAATATTATTCTATGACGCTCTAACATTTCTATTACTCCCTAGGGAATGTCACTTTTCTATTACTCCCGCTACGCACGCAAGCAATGGCGCGCTTAGACAGCAAGTGTGATGAAAATTATATTCTTTGCTATGATAAATTCGTAATTGACCATTTATTTAATTACCCTAAGGTAACATCTCATATCTTGTCATAATAATAATAAGAATTTATGCGGATAACTTATAGCAAGGTTGATTTGGTTGATTGCATACTTAAATAAAAACCGGCCGAGAGCATGTCGGGCCATGCTCAGTGTAAGGTTCCGTAGTTTTTCAAAAACAGCTGGGCCGATTATGTTCGAACTAGTTTTATTTTAAAGTATTAAGTATAAGCCATGATTCATGATTTTTTTTATATTTTTTGGACCTACGGATCAAAAGTTAGAGGGGGGAGACAGTTTTTTTTCTTCTGGTGAGATTATCTCCGAAAATATTGACTTTAGAAAAAAAAATCCTTTTAAGGAGCTTATTCTTTTTTAGACCTATTCAATGATACTCCACACTATAGAATTACAGAAAATAAAAAAAAATCATCTCCACTTCACCAGTTGGGGAGGTAACCCCAAGTCCCCAACTGGTGAAGTGGAGATGATTATTCATCTGAAATTATTCATTTTTTTTTGTTTTTATTGTACCAATTTGTTGGCAAGATTAATATGTATAACCTGTACCAAATTGCAGATTTCTAGTACTAACGGCCACTGAGCTATGCTGTGGACAGACGGACAGATGGACAGACTGACAGACGGACATGGCGAAACTATAAGAGCTCCGTTTTTGCCATTTTGGCTACGGAACCCTAAAAATTGTTAGAGCGATGGACACATCATAATTAATATTTTTAACAGCCTGTTTGTGGGTCCCTTATTCATAAATAAAATGTTTGCTTTGATGTAAAAATACTCAGATGATTTACGATATTTTTAAAGGATTATACTGTACTACTAATATGTTACGCATTTATATGTTTGCTTATGTACTCAAAAAATATAATCAATGAACATTGAATTCAAAAAGTCTATTTTCTTGAGAATGGGGACTAAACATAAACAAAATACATATTTTCTCTACAACGAAAGAATTTATTAATGTGTAACATTTTTTAGGCTATATGATTGTAGTTGTTGACATCGAGAGGTGTAGCCAACCGAATTTGGTACAACATAATGACTTAGCCACAAAATTGCCTTCAATCATCAACAAACCAATTATGTACACATTCCCCAGTTAGTTTTCTAATTTCATAGGCTGAATTTGCCAAAGTCCAATTGGCTAAATCATATATCGATGTTTGCGTCATTGCTCGTTGGTTTAATTAATTAGTTAAATAGATTCTCTATGGATTGGCTCCTAAAATAGAGATATGTATTGTGAATCGTTTCGGGTCACTGATGCGAAACTGATTTAGTCAGTGATATCATCATTTACGTAAATACATAAATTGTATGTACGTGAGTTGCTTGGTAATGCTAGTTTACGTAGAGGTGTGCCGTTTATGAATAATTTATGAAACGGTTTGTAAAGGATTCTTGTTGATACTGAAGGTAGCTATCGTTTAATATTAAGTGAAAGAAACTAAATTTGAAAGCAAAAATCTGTTATTAACTTCAGTAATTTTTTAAAGCTATTTGTTGTTTTTAAAATAAAATTTGTTATCGAATCGCAATAGGTACTGTGACTCTTATAGGACCTACCTATAAGTACTTACGAGTATTATAGTACCTACGAGCCTTTATTCAGATTAATACAATGAGAGTGAGGTTAGTTTTGTGGAATTTGATTATATCTCAGAGTGTAGTAACTACTTTTATTATATTACATGTTTTGCTTTTTTGAGGCCAGTTTCATATTTGATAGAAGTTAGATTGTATCCAATTTTTTATATATATTACACAACTAGTAAATAATAATCTCTTGTAACATTAAAATGAAACACTTAGGTACAGAACACAAGCTCTCGATGACCCTATCCTCGGAGATACTTTTATAGTGGATGTCAAACGTCTCGTCCGCGATCAGTACGCGATAGAAACGACAGCTAACCCCTACATGAGTTTGCAGTCAATGTAAACTGATTTACAGAGTCACTGTATGCATAATTATGTGCTGTAACTAGGCCGTTTTAATAAAACATATCACTTTCCATAAAGTCATATAAAGATACAAACTCATTCTGTCCTTAAGTATTCCGGTTAGTTACAAATTGAGACATTTTACTAAAAAAGCTCAATACGAGTTTAGTAATGTATTCTTACGGCCGTGTAGTGACAGCAGTAAGAATATATTTGTCACCACTCCTACTCCTCTTGTGGGTGACGTAAGAGTCGACTAAGGGATTGAAGTGTCAGTGATCATTATTTGATAAAAGATTGATGATGGGCAGCAGCGTCATTATAGTGGACACATTACTGCGATCGCCAATCCCTTGCCCCGCTTGCGATTATGGACATTTATCTCCTAATGCGTCTTTACGCATTGTTAATAGGAGAGGCCTACGTCCAGCAGTGGATTACCATAGGCGGATAAGTATAGGGGGATGCAAACATCATCTAATTTTTGTAATAGGTAGGAAACGTTCGGGATAACGATTGTCGTTAAATTCTGAAGCAGAGTTCAACTGCGAAGGTAGATGCTCCCTGATCTGGCATCGAGTGAACTTCAAAATCAACTCATGCTTACATAGGTAATCCTCCTGATCATTAAGGTCGCCGATATTGTGTCTATGACGAGATAGCCAAAAACCTGGCATATCGATCCTTTTGTCTCTTATCGTTACAATGAATCCTCCTACTCTTAAAGTCAGTGCATCAGCATATTTTTCTGCCGCTGTCATTGAATAAAACTATCTCGCGTCTCGATGTAACTGTTAGAGATATTCACTATGATTACACTGGCAATTCAAACTTATGGTAAAGGCTGAAGACGGTGTCGCCGGCTTATTGAACCGGCAAGTGATTTTTGCTCCCGACGGTTCCGTCGCGCCGTTACCGATTTGCATAAATGGAGAACCAGCAACTTTGGCGACGAATCGACTATATTTCCCAGTAACGTGTTAAGCGTTGGCTTTTATTTCGTTGGCGGCCAAATTAAAATGAGATTTAAGGAGAACTTCACGCTTTCACGTTTTCCGTAGGTACTAAAATAGTTTGAAACCATTATGCTATAAACACGAGTAACACAATGCATATTTCTTTAGGATGTTGATTTGAACTTTCAAGATTTCTACTCTTTCGCAGGTGACGACCACGGGAAAACGTCAGCTCGAAAACCTCAGGATAATAATAATTAATGTAAGGGTACTCGATTGAGTCCCTAGTGTTTAAAAAATGTATGATGATTTCGCCGAATAGAATAATCGCAAGTAATATGAAATCACACTCGTATCATTTCAGTAATACATAATTAAATTGACGTTTGTATAGGTACCTAACTCATTCGCTACTAATAATACCCCACTGAGAGCCGCTCTTTTCGCTAGGTAGCCGCAATGCTTTGTTGGGGCGTAAAGAAGCTATTTTAGTGCCGAACCAAATTAAAATAAGAATATACTTACTTCTACGAATTTACAATAACTGACCCCTTCTGGTCCCGAATAAAAACCTAAAAGTATTTCTCAACGTAAAAGTATCTTACAAAGCGGCACCTACATAATATGCTGTAAATTGGGTGAGTGTAGGTTCCCGGGAATGGATAGCTGGAGGCGTCAATATTCTACGTGACCAAGGCTGCGTCTCGCCAGGAAACATGTGTCGGAAGTGACGACTATCTATTTGCTCATAGAATGGCGATCATGCTATGAATTGTTTGTGTGGAGTCGTGCGTGGCGACTAGTAGCTCAATCATACACTTGATGATGGATAATGCATTGATAATATTGGTGTAATGATATTTAATTGAAGGCGGTAAAATGTTATAAATTTTGCAGGTGATGACAAAACTGTAGGATAGTAAAAAGTGTGAATACAACATTGCAGTCAAATCATGCTTGTAAATATGTGACTATGTGTGGACGTTAGGTAATTATCTTATGAGTTATGTTAATGTAGGTATTTACCTATATAAGTTGCTGTACCTTTTTGATAAGTAAGTATCTTCGAATATTTATTTCCATAATAAACCTACGAAGGTAGGTACTTATAAAATGTATGTCCTTAGATTAAATTAATTAAATAACAATTAAAAATAATAAACAATTATAATTAAATATCGATTCCTTCAGAACACTTTGTTATATTCCCCTTCCGATTTTCTATTTTGTCTAATTATATTTGTGTTTGCATAAATAAGGACAAATGTTGCCATTACAGATAAAGACTTGACTATTTTGTTGTTTACGAGTAGTCTTTAGAAATTGAAATATTTTTACTTAGAGTCGACGAGCCAAGTAGTGTAGAAGTAGGAATAAGAACATTGTATACCTACACGTTTTCCAGCTCAATCTAATTTCTTAGTTTTTACTGAATTTATCTAGGTTTCAAGAATCAGAAACAACAAAACATTTCAGAAATGAGCAAAAAGGCGCGAATAGAAGTTTCGTTCATCGATTGGCTGCATTGGCCTCCGCACCGAAATGGTTCGACGAATAAAAATAAATTGTAAACACAATTCACTGCGGTGTAGATAGTGGAGGTAGTCGTACTTGGGAGCAGTAGTGTGTGGCTAGCCGTATCGGTCAATTGAAACACTAGTGCAAATGTCGCCAGGGCCGGTGAGATAAAAATACAGTAGGTCGTTGGGCTATTTCTGTCTTAGGCAGCATTAATCCTTTAAACGCCAAGAATCACTAAAGTGGTAATCAAGTATTCTGTCAAAGTAATTGTCTTACTGAAAAATAAGGTATATTTTCGTTGTTCAGGAGAGATTGGCACTTAGGTCACATTTTAATGCGAGAGGGAAGGCATTTAAAACGGGCGGTAGACCTTAAGTTACTTGGTTACGTCTGTAGGTAAGAGTACCTATCGCACAAATGTAACATACCTATTCAATTAATGTCGCACTCTACTTATGTTCTTCATTAGAGATAACTGGCTTAACAATATAATAATTACGTGAATTATAATTATCTGTAATTTTAAAAGAAACCAGCTAATGAACTAGGTAGTATCTCACATTAATAAAAATAGGAGCACAAATGTTGTGGTACGCTAAACATTAGCAAGACATGGGTATATGAATACCCATATATATGATATATGGATATACAAAACTGTATATCTACTTGGTCTCCGGGATCAAAGCGTGAACTTATCCTTTTTTGTGGAACAACTCAAATTGTTCTTATTAAAAAAAAAAAACATCGCCCGCGAAAGCCGAGAACGTGCGTTAAAATCCCACCTTGGGCGTTGGTAAATTTTGATATTTTTATATGACTTCTAATATTTCAATTCATGACCATTATTGTGTTTAATACTTGTTAAGCTTCTAACGCTTACTGTTTGCGTTGTTTACGTTTCTTACATCTTTTTCTTTAGAATATTATGACATCTAATATTTATAATTTATATAGGTAGTAATGTTGCTACGTATACTCGGGTTATGCTCAGCGTAGGGTTCTGTAGTTATTAAAAAACGGCTTAGCCGATTATGTTCAAAATGTTGCATTCAATTGTTAGAGTTAGAAAAACGTATTACTGTTCACGACTCATGTTTCATCCTGTATAAGCTTTTCATGCTTTTTTTCATATTTTTGGACCCATGGACCAAAATTAAATGGGTTGGGTGGCAAATAATTTTTTTTTAGTTTGGATCGGTCGCTACGAAAATATTGAATTTGTTCAATCACTTCCATCACATAATTAATAGTACAATATTTATACTCAAAAACTATTGAAAACTCAAATAGTTTTTTGAATAGTAAGTATTAAAAAAACTATTTGAGTTTTCACTGTTTCACTTCTACTGTTTATTCTCCACTGGTCAATCTACAGCCTGTGCCGTCAATACACACTTGTCTGCCGCCCAATATTGAGAGGATACCAGCCCTGCATGTCGTAACATGTTTTTGCAAAAGAAAATACATACATACTCCAACTTTTCCGTATCACGATTGCTCTTCCCGTTTTAAATTCCTGGTTAGTATTTTGATTATGTTTTCTCTGTTTTGGATTTGTTGTTATAACGACCCGCTCTACTTTCAGTCTACGCAGTCCTGCATAATTAAGGTAACTTTATTATGCTTCCGGTCCCCATATGACATTTTGAAATTCTTGCGACAGTCTAACACAATCGTGATTTTGAAAATTGTCAGAAGGTAATAATTAAAATAACTGTTTATTTCCTGTGAAGAATGTTTCAAAAACATTAACAATTAAAATGATGCCTACTTATGTAGATATAAAATAATATAATTTTAAAAAGAAAAGTTCAGTATTTCAATGGCGAATCATTGCCTATTTTGAGTATGATATATTCACAAAATGTTCTGTAATGCACTGCGGAAACAGCTTGAAGCGAGTACGCTGCTTACATTCGGATACGATTTTGTAAGCGAGCCGATATCCGCGCCCGTTTTGAGCTGCAAGTGTCCAGTCCGAGTGGGCTTACAAACGACGTATGTGCTTTGAAGTATTATAGGAGCATGCACCTTTATTAGCTGACAAGATGAAGTAGACGTTATGAAAGTAAATAGGGCAGAATTTGTATAGCAAGCGATCGGACTTCCAATAACCGGATAACCGGTGACGCGGCCGCGTTCAGCGCTGAGCAAAGTTAGACTTGTGTTTACATTTTACCTCATTATGTTTACGTTGCCTTGGGACGATCGTTTTTGTGTTTATTTTTGAAGGTCACACATGTCGTTCGATAACATGATATATGCTGTCGTGAACTAACAAAACATTTTAATTTAAAGTCTGTGATCGGTAACGATATTAACTTTAATGAATATTTCCTCCTTACATAAGTTTGATTTTAATATACTTGGAAAATGTTATGGTAAGCTTTTCATTAAAGAAACATTCAAATAAGATACATTTTAACAATAACTCACTTATAGTAAAGGTAATGCAAGGTATAATGCTTTGACGGAAATATTCATTTCTGGATTTGTCAATAAGTAGGTTATCATTATTATATGTATTATATTGTTTGTGTGCGAGAACTATGCTAGGAGTTTCTAATCAATTATTTCATCCATCAAGAGAATGTTGGCATTAAAAATGTTTATGGCCTGAATGAATACATTTAATACGTCATATAGGTCTTTACCTTTATTTATGGCATATAAGATGTGTTCAGGGCACCAACATTTTTAATACTAACATTTTTTGATGTATGAAATACCTAGTTGCGTCAAGTGTCATCGGGCAAAAAGTGTGGATTAAATGTATCATTTGCTTGTATCTGATTGATATAAGTTACTGCGAAACCAATGCGAGATTAATAAACATTTCGATTTCGAAGCAAGAATTGACCTATACCGCAAGGATAAAAAAAACCAAAAGCAAAGCTTGCGGCATAGAACCAACAATAGGGCATAATTCACTTCGGTCCGAGTGCGGACCGCTCTGTCGAGAGGCCGAACGGAATCACTGAACCAAATTGCAAATGAAGCCGCGTAACGGCGCTATATCTGATCTTCGGTGGTGCCGTGCGCCGTCGAACCACGTCAATAATTGCTGCTGGTTCGCTACTAGTGCTCGGTAAACTGTGGCTTATGTTTGCCTTCGACAAAGTGAATCATGCACGGCTACGAGCAACATCCCTATTTGTGGCAACTGAAGGAAACTACAGTACTTAGTAGAATACGGTACTGTGCTGGGCATGTCCATAATCAGATCGTATAGAGCCATCATCTTCACACACGCGTTGCCCATCCCCTAATTAATACCAGCAGGCCAAGTTAAGATGCCATTCTACAATCGTATACGATATGCGATAAGTATGAGATATTAAATGTATGAGAATGACAGATTCGTACGAAAAGCCACGTGACCAATACGATTTCAGAATGCCAATCGCCTCGCCTGCAGCTGTACACTCCCGTTTTGAAGAATCTTGTAGTTCCGAAATAAATTTGCTCATGATATTTATGAATAATTAATATTATGATCCTTTATTTATTTCTGTCTTTATAAAAAGGTCTATAATAATCTTTTTTTATGTAATACATTCTTTAATGCATGTTATTTTAATAAGATGTATTATTATACTGTTTTGAAAAAATAAGTCCACCTGAGTTTCTTACTGGTTCTTCTCAGGAACGGCGTAGGGTTTGAACCAGTAGTAGATTTTTTTCTCTCATGTCAGACGATTCGAAAGTGCTTATTAATAAGCTTACTTGAATAAATAATAGTTTGACTTTGACTTTGAAAATGCGGTCAAATAATGCGGCATTTATTTTAATTCTTAAACTACTCTTGCCCTAATTCACTTCTTTATATTGTATTCTCTTAATTAAAAGCTTTTATCAGATCAAGATTGAGTGAACTGAACTATCGAATTTGAACTTTCAGATAGTCAAAGGGGAACCAAGCCGATGAAAATCGTGATAATATTACACAAAATTACTGTATCGGCGCTACACCTACTTTGTCCAGATTCACAGAATTATCGTATGTAAATACAGCTTGTTACCCGAGGCGAGTAATATCAATTGACTACAATTACATACATTATATTGTAATCAATACCGATAAAATGAACGTGAAAATGGAGCACGCGGAAATGGAACACTAACAGCTCATTCTATATTATGTTCCATATTACATAGAGGGAATCCATTGAAAAAGATCGCGTTTGATGGATCGGCTTGTATCATGTAGGGAATATTATTTTATTCATACCTACATTGAACAAATTGGTACCTATCTAACAGAAATCCTTGTTCACCATCATAAAATCAATAAGATATGTAAGTCTGTATCAATCATATATATGTACAAATGATACTCCTCCTGGAGTATGTGTGGCTGCTCACGCGTTTCCGCTACTGCAGCTGTGGCCGGGTCACATCCCACGATGGTGGGACGGTCGTTTCACCGTAATTTTGGAAAAATTTGCCATAGGCAAGTAGGCATGGCGAGAGAAAATGATTTTGGTGATGATGATGCGGTAAGGCAAGGCACAGTCCGATCTGAGATCTGAAAAGGTAGACATATGGAGAGAGAGAGAGAGAGATGTAAGTCTGTACCGTATAATTAATGTACTACATATTTGGCATTCCTTCTGTCAGATATTATTGCAGTGATTGTACACAGACCAATAATTGGCAGAGAGGTATCCGAAACTCGATCAGCGGTCGGGGGGAGGTGTGACTACATCTCGGCCGTTTATGGTCGCTGTCCGCTCCAATCACGAGTTATCTAGTCAACGACTTGGTGTATGGACAGCAAAAGTACGTAAGTATTTATTGCATTTTGCAAACCAATGTTAAGCTAAGCTGCTATTCGTGACATGACAAATCAAATAAATAAATAAAAAAGAGTACGTACCTAAAGGTTCTAATTGAAACTTCAATGTAAAAAAAGTTATGAAACTATTTGAACGGCTTAAGTATATCGCGTATATTAATAAAATTTAACTACATCCTGACGTTTCGAACACTTTTCAGGGTTTGTGGTCTACGGGTGACAGACATTGGAGGAAATTGGTTAAATCTACCTCCATCAAAATAAAATAAAAACTTCTATATCTCGCTAATATTGGCAAGTATACAGGTGCGATCGAGATGCATATGAAGTAGCTAAAGAAGGTACTGCCCCGGCCAATTTATGGTAACTATCGGTATGGGTGGATATGAAACTACACACACGTTCATAAAACGGTGCCTTCTATATACGACAGTAATAACCAAGAACATTGAACTGAAATATAAGCTGCATTGTATATTCGGAACAAGGCAAAAGTTCAATCTAATTTCCAGTTTAACTTTATAAAATATTTTCGTAGATGTTTTTGGAGTCGCTACGGGTAAGTTAGTTGAACGGGACGGACCCGGCCGTAGTTCGCGTCACTAGAGTCGCACTCCGGATTTGTTTGTTCCAACTAGTTAAATGTTGGTCCAAACTTTATTTCGGATGTCAAACTCCAAGTCTTCGAGATGTTGTAGCCTTGTTATTGTTGTTCGAGTCTATTTTAGATAGTTTTTGAAGAGGACAATAGTATTAAAAGACAAAAGTTACTACTTAAAAATGTGAATGTTAAATTTTAAAACAACTATTATTAAGCAAACCGTACCATTGTTCGACTGATGTAAAATCGGTTAGAAGTTGTAGCCATAATGAATAAAGAGTGCATTTTCTTGCGATAACCCAATAATGTATTACTGATACTGCTTAAATTTGTTTTATCATCGTGCGTTTTTATTAAAGCTTTCCTGGATTTCCAAATATATTTTTAATTTACTGTTACTGATTAAAAGTTAGGTTACTGAGAGTGACAGAATTTGTTTTAAGTTTGGAGAAATTCATACCAAAAACGTTCGGCATGATCTGAATATTTTTTCCCAAGGATTACTTTATTAAGGACAGACGACTATGAAAAATCTACAAGGTTTCGGCTTTTGCCATTTTATCTACGGAACCCTAAAACACTAGGAGAAAACGTTAATAGATTATGTAATCAAGCTGGCAATCAAGAAACAATCTGAACATTACCAAGAATTCTGGCAACGGTTTTGAGAGCTTACTCCGAGTACGGGAATTCTTGTGCAACATTGTTTCTAAATTAAAACAATCTTATAATTGCACATTCTCCAACTTCATTGATGCAGCGTATCTTCCGAAGAGGGGGTGCGGGTAACGCCCGCGAGGGAAGATAGCTCAGGGTAAGTTTTGAGGCGAAGTTAAGCCGATTAAGTGTCATTTCCGGCACGAAACTAGCACTGTTCATTAAATATTTCAAACGATTTAATTGCCGAGGTCGGTCTTCTGCCGAGTTTTGCAATGTTAACGGATTCGTACGTTTTATTCAACGACTTTACGGTTTTATTTCCATGGGCTCATATATTTCAAAGTTGAGTCAAATGTATCATACATTTGACTCACTTTATGATGATCCAAAACGATGAAGGATAACACTGTGCTGTGACACATGTTGATATTGTTGATATTACACAGCACAAACAATTTTTTGATTTCTCATTAAGCACGCCATGTTTTTCCTTGCGTCGTGAGAGTTATGGAAAACTGAGACTCCCTAAGGAATATTAGGAATTTTAGTACCTACTCACATTTAAAAAATATAATGTTAATCTTTTTTTTTTTTCTCTCGTGTGTGATGAAAATCATCATTAGTATGACTTAAAACGTGTGGTGTTCGAGTTTCAAGTGAGAACGAGGACGGCGGTAGTGTGATACTGCGTGAAACAAGCGATTAAGAAAGAGGGTAGATTGCTGCGGTGTGTGGGTAGACAACAACTAAAACTTGCAGCACGTCAGTTACTCGGGTACCACTACCGATATATTGGGTGCTCATAATATGAATTTACATAGTAAATATCCCGTTTTAAGTCATACTTGTGACGTCCTGTCTCTTGTTTAGGATTTGGGGAATATAAATAATACGATAATTACGGATTACGAATGTCCAGTTTGTACTCGTCCGCTAGTCACCCGGGTTGCAAGTAGAATGCCTACCCACCGCTCCGCTACCGGCGAGAGTCAACTGACATATCTTTTATTATTAAATAATCACATGACGTCACAATACTAATAATGTAAATGACCATAAAGCTTAAAAACATATGAAAAATGTGGATTTTTCATGGTATTAGCTAATTTTTGGCATTCTTAATCCTGTCATAATACAATTTCCCATAAACAGCCTAAGGATGAACGAAATTTTCCGGATTGCGGGCAATCGAACAAAATAAATATTTCCGTCTCAGGTTAAACACACGGAAAACGGGCCGCATTCGTGCGGGCGCAAAGTCCATTACAGTCAATTCGTCTAGACGCAGGCACGTGTTGAAAGTATTCTCACGGGTAAACGAATTACCTGTGCTAGGTAAATAAAAGAAACTGCCGAGCTGGCCAAACTGAATAACAATTAAAGAACTCGTAGAGGGGATGAACTGATGGGATGATTATTTGTTTAGATGCTTGCTGCTTAATTAATAGTTTTTTTAACATGTGTTTATTAATAACCTCAGTAAGTGTATTGCTAAGTAAGTATAAAAACGAGATGGTCGACCACTGACTAGCCAGCTATTTCTTGAAACGAAAGACAAAATGAAAATAAAAGGAATCCCTTATTATATCCCGTCGGTGGCAAACAAACATACGGCCTGATGGAAAGCTATCACCGTAGCCTATGGACGCCTTCAACCCCAATGGTATCACATGCGCGTTGCCAATCCATTAAGAACTTGTTAAATAATTTCGTCTTTTTTGTATTTTTTGTAGTTTTACATTGTTTGTATTTTTTTACAATTGTGATTTAAATACACAAAATTTCTTACTTATGTTATAAGACACGTACCTATACCTAAGTATGTGAAACTTAAAATAATCAAGGGACATTGCCAAATTTGGAATGGTGGATAATCCACCCTTCCATTATCAATCAATTATAATTTGTCTTGTAAATAATAACGTGTTACTAAATAGTAGTTTAATTGAAGCCACTTCAAGGTATTTAATCAAAAAAATGCTTAATTTATCCGTACATTGTTGCTAATAATTAAAGTAATATTTAAAAAAAAACAACTATTTATTTGTACCACGTAAATTTTGATTTAAGGGCACCCGATAAAATACTTCGTTAAAAATCAGATTAATAATGTAAATGACCACGTAATTTTTTTTTTGTACATACGTGAAAACTTCGAGTAGGTATACATATTTTCAAATAAACAATCCGTTCTAAAGCTGTCATGTTTTGTAAAATAATATTTTTACTCTCGAATTCGATCTTTTTAATTTTAGTGACCACAGTGTACCTCAACTTATGGTAAGATCAACGAAATAAAAAAAACACTTTGTTAAGTAACTATAGTTAAACGGAAACACTTACTTTGTCACTGCCTTAATATGCAAGATTGCACAGGTCATAATGGGAACAGGGGAATTAACTTGCCGTATCTGTCCCTCGGAGCATCTAAGGCGGCTGCGACCTGCATCACAAGTCGTTCCATCTACGTGATTTGTCTTTGCTACATGTTTGCTGATATCAACTAATTTGCGCCCGATTATTGCATTAGCCGAGTTATTGATTATGGCACACCTATTATGGAATGGACATGTTAACGGAGGGAACAGAGTGTGCTGTATACTTATATTTGTTTTATGATTAAATAAAGGAAACGTTGGAAAGTGTTGTAGGTACCAGATTGCGATATCGAAAGTAGGTATTTACGTACTTGCAACTTTCGTTTATATACAAAGTGATCTTTAGGATAACCGTGTGTTTTCATATTTTGTGTTGCTCGAAAAACAAAACATAAAATTTCGGCTCTTAAACTTGAAATTCTAAAATAGTACATTACGACACAAGTACGAAAAATATGAAATAACGCTTTTTAGTACCTCCCTCCGAAGTTTTGGACCTGACGTAAAACAAACCACTTCTAGCACTAGCGCGTAAAAAAGGCACCATCTGTACTAAAAAAATATATTGAACGTATGGGAACTAGAAGTTAGCCTACTTTGATCTAGTGAGTTTGATAGCGATTCGGTCGGTTTGACTTTTAAATACTTAATAAGCATTCTACTGTTAGGATACATTTATCATCCTGCAGTTTGTATAAAAGCAACACCCGTTTGTATTGTCCTTGTGTCATGTCATGTGTTCCGTTCAGTCAATATATACGCAACTACGTACAATGTACATGTACGGCTATCTGTACGGCGGCCGGTCCAGCGGCTCACTTTTTCAATATCCCGAACCTAATGGCCGCCAGATGGCAAGTTGGGTAAAGTGATGCTATCAAAAAGCGATAGGCTGCGGCTTCGCCGGTTATCGGGCACTTTGCGCCGCCACCGTGACATGGGTTGACTTATACAGCGTGTACACGAATTTACACGATCCGATTTCGATGTTCGTAGAGGATTTTTTGAAGATATGAATTCGGCTGCCCTATGCAGAAATCAAGTATCTGTGTTTTGGCAAATTTTACAGTAGAGCGTTTTTTTTAGACTTTTCTTGATTACATGTTTACTAGTTAAATGATAGCATTAAAAATTGATGTGTTTTATTATGCAAGATATCATTAATAGTAAACTATAAAAAAAAATCAAAATTATGAGGCCAATCATTTTAAAATGCAAAAACAGTTTTCTGCATAGAATGCGATAAGATAATTTTAAAGCTTTTCTACAAAAAAACAAGTGTCTGTATATAATTTCGTGTTTTAGTAAGCTTCTTCTTTATAAGTTTATAGCACAAGCATATTTTATACTACATTTTAGATGCCAATAATTTAGTGTATGTCATACTTGTGTAAAATATATTAATATAGTATTAATGTAGTATGTATTTCAAGTATTTCACGGAAAAGAAGCCCCTATTCTGTTTGAATGCAAGTTGTTTTAAAATTCATAAATGTAGCACAAGTTTTTTTTTCTGGAACGAAGTATTTCTCATACAGAAATGCTTAAAAAATTACATCAATTACTTAAATTGTAGGAAACTACAAATACCTCAAATACCGAACCGAAAAAGAACTTCGAAACCGACAGTCTGGGGAAATATCTCGACGCACACGTGGAAGACATAAAAACAATAGAAAGTTATAGTTTTGTTCAAGATATCAACATACAATATAGTTGTATGTATATTTTATTATTTACACCTGGTACAGAACATAAAGATAAAAATACCTACCTATATAAATCAAACTTATTCAAACATCTGCATTAACTAGTTCACTTTCCTCTATTAAATCCAGTGATTGTGAATTTTATTGCAATTGGGTTAAAAATAATTGCTAATTACTTGGCATTAAGGGCACTAACTTTTCCAAAATCTTTTTTTTTGCTGACCTCTGCCTTCTAAGACATTGTTTTTTTTTGGTAATTCGTGCACTATTTTTTCTGTAAGAAGTCCACTACTTTCTATTCCTCATTCAAATATTTTTATATAAAATACAGTCTCATATCCGTTTCTGAAGCAAACTTCGACCACGTTTTTCAATAACAAATTCCTTAAGTTGTCATTTTTATAATTTTTCATCATATTCAGCTAGTGGTAGAAACTACCACAATTCTCGAATTTTACTCACTCATGTTATCATTTTCTAAACATAATGTAGAAACTATCTGTTTTGCCCTATGGCGGGCATTTGAATGAAACCATTCCAGTGTTCTTTGCGTCTTTTCACTTTAAATAACTTATACAGCCAGGAAAACACTTCAGTTATCAGATAATAAGCACTTAAATAACACTTCACGTATGTATACGAACTATGACTGACAAACGTATGAAAAAACAGCCAGATTCATTACTTGAATTAAAGGTACCACAGGACAATTTCTACCCGAAACTCAAATAAATATAAATATAAGGTTTTGGTATCCTAATAAAATGAAAATTACTACGCTAAAGTCAAGTAACTCCGCGATCAATATCAATATTTCTATGCTAAAGTCAAGTAACTCCGCGATCTATATCAATATTTCTACGCTGAAGTCAAGTAACTCAGTAATCTATATGAATTTCAAGTATCTTTTGCAAGATACTTGATTTCAACGTAGAATTAGGGTATATACTTGTTTTTAGCGTAGAGTACCCCGTTAAAAAAAGATACTTGGATTTTTTAAAGTTCTGTATTTAGAAAAATATTCATTATTAAAAAAATATTTAAATACTAAAAAATGCATTTTAAAACAGTGAATCGAATGGTGTAAAAAAACTTTTTTTGATAAATTTCGAGATACTTGTTTTCTGCGTAGGGAAGCCGAATTGGTTCGGTTTACTAGCTGAGTTAATTTGGACATTTGTCATAATGAGGATGGATGATTTCTTTTGTTTACTGGCAAAATTGATTGTTATTTATTTCTTATTATACGAACCTATGAAGTTATTCGTTGTTTCTTTATGATTCGGGAGATAACCGCTTATCTCCTATTTTTTATGCCTATACCTGAAGTTGTAAACAACATAGGTACTATTTCTAAGTGGTGCACTAGATAGCCACCGCATGTTTAAATATTGTGTTCTATGAACTGAACTTAAGTTATCAGTGGATGTTACTAAAACCAAATGTTAGATTAGGTTACCAAATACTTCAAGAAGAACGGTAGCCTGCTCTACCTATTTTAGAGCCTCGTCGATAGAGTACTGTACTGGAGGATGTTTCATGCAATATACTGATTTGAACTTTCACGATTACCTCTCATATTTTAATGATAAAACCGGTCTTAATCGCGTAAACTTAGATACGTTTAATAGTATTCTGACGTTTCGGGCATGACGTTACAGCCGAGGTCGCAGGCTGACTGACGAGAAAATGTATCAACACGTTTGGGCGGGTTTTGCGAACTACCGGCACTTGATGTTGATTATTCACTTATAGGCAAGGGTTGTCACTAGACCTATACACAACACTCACAACATTCAATGGCTTCAAAATTAATGTTTCGCGACGCTTATATTTGTTAATTACAGGGTTCCACGCGGACGAGATTCCTTGACCCTCATTTTGGTTAAATAGAATGTTAATGTTCTTTGACGTTTTCTAAAATTTTAGTAAAATCAGTTGTATTTAGACTTATATTTTTAATGGATAAATTACAACGTAATTAGTAAAATTTTAAATGTCATAGCTAAGTACAAACCTGATTGTAAAATTTTTAAAATAATGTTTCAAATGTATTAAGGATTGCATTTTCTTCCACGACTAACAGCAATGCAACTGAAATTCACAATTTTTTTACATTTTGTATTGTTTCATTGAACGAATGTCCTTTGCTTATCGACCTTATCGTGCTAAATTCGTGTGTTGTATAATGTCATGGAAAGTATAATAGCGTGGTTCCACAATAGCCCATTTAGTTAGCATTCGAGTACTACCTACCTGTAGGCTTAACTTTTATGAAACGGAAAAAATTCAGCGTTTAAAAACAGCTAAACGGCTGTGCACTACTCGCTATTATATTTATTCAGCACATTGCCATGCGGGGTAAACTCTCGCCGTCCGTAATAAAAATTCATGCTAAAGAGAAAATTTAATTTACAAGTATCCAGCTAAAACAGCTCGTCGTCTTTCTCAGTAAGTAGCTGCTAATTTTCCGCTAAGTCTGGCACCGTCCCACTTTTCTACTTTTTCCGTAGAGAACTCTTTTAAACGTAATCCCATTACACGTCAGAGTTCCGTCATAGTTAAATTTAGGAGGTCTGAACAATAAAATGCCGCTATTAGTTCTATGGAGCTTGAAATATGGGAGTTTTTTCTTACAGAAGGATAGGTTTTTATTAGAACCAGCGGCATTTTAGCGGCCCGGCTGCATTGTTATTCAGTCGACGAAGTCGGCGGCGCGCACGCCCCGCAGCTTATCGCCGGCCCCCAGTCGTTGTAAATTAAATAAATATACACCTAATGAGCGGAAATACAATGCATGACTAAGCTAAATAATTGCTTCATCTCCTTATTCGCAAAACGTTCGCTTTATTCACACGCGTTTGTGTAATGTAAACTGTGTTATTTGAATGCCTGAAGGGAAATTATAATACTAGCATAGTTTGCTCAGCGCGCGAATTACCGCAACGCTAGCGTTTACTCTGTGGCAGATATACAAATTCATTGTTTCCTGGATAAGGATGTTGTTGACTCATTTAATTATTAAGTCGCACGTATATATTTAAGCATCATTTTAACACATTGACTTTCAAGAGCCTGCTACGCGAGAACGGGGTCCGTCCAAGGCTCAGAAAATTTTGGAATCGACTATGAGTGTGTTGTGGGGTGCGTGAAGTTAGCATATCAAGTGTGAGCAGATCACGTTTTTATTGGAGTTCCTATAG
The DNA here is from genome assembly GCA_025490895.1 of Thaumatotibia leucotreta. Classification (NCBI taxonomy): domain Eukaryota; kingdom Metazoa; phylum Arthropoda; class Insecta; order Lepidoptera; family Tortricidae; genus Thaumatotibia; species Thaumatotibia leucotreta. The sequence continues at coordinate 42,367 of JALPQI010006294.1, forward strand.
CATGCACAATAGTTCTAGAGTTCCTGATACTTTTTAACAATAAGTAGTTCTATCATGTTTTGGAAAAAAAATGTTGTCACAGTTTTCTTCAAAATGATAAGTTAGCACTTCACACGTTAGCATATCAAATCGATCTGATTACAATGAAACTCATAGGATAGATTTATTATGTAGAAATAGAGAGTTCCTGACACAAGCAATAGGTACGTATTTTACCAGTTTATGGACACACAAAACAAACTGAATCGTTGCCAGAAACGGCATTTACTCAAAGTTCAGGTGTGCTATGCTGGGGCATTTTCGGCAGTTCCAGGATAGTTTTTGTTCTTAAACTATAGCGAAAGCTCCAATATTATCAAAAACAAAGAGTTTTTTGCTCTGATAAAAATATAAAAATGACAAAAAAAAATATTCTGAAATTAATTTTTTTAAAGTTCAGGTATGCTATGCTGGGGCATTTTCATAATAAATGATCGGGCTATGAAATAATAAAAAAAAACATTAGAAACAACGTCTGTCTTTTGCATTTGTAGTCTAAAAACACAATTACTTTTGTTGCGACTCACTCACTTTTTAAAAATAATTGGAGACTTATTTAAAAAAAAATATGCTTGGTTTAGAGCAAGCTGTTGCGTGTTTTGGTTAACAGACTGTCAGAAAAGAAGATTACAGAAAGCTCGTTTTTTTCCAATTTTCGATACTACTACTATACTTATACTATCATTTGCGAATCAATCTTCTTAGGGGTCGAAAACAACGTACCTACCTATGCGGATATTTTAGATTTGTTTAACGCCATTCTATTGTTATTTACTGAAAAATAATTAATATCGTTGACTTAGTTTCTTAAAGGAAAACAAAATAATAAAATTTATATTTGTTTACAGTATAAATAAAATTTATGTTGTTTCAGGTATCTATTGTTTTTATTCTATTTAACAGCAATGAATACTATCCAAGTAATGACCTTAACAAATCATTACGTTACCGAATATATTTGTTTTCATTTATTTAGTTGCAGGAATTATGTTGCAAAAATAAATCAAACCCAATAGTTAATTTAGTCAGTCCATTTATTTAGTAACCGGAATTTATTCCATAAATAACAATTGAGATCATAGAAGTAGAAAACTAAATTTGCATACGGCGATTTTAAAATATTACGCGGAAACGTAGTTATTCATTGCCAACTTCCTCTTAATGTTTATTCAAAGGAGAGACAAGTTGAAAAATGTTTGGTTCGAATCTACTTGTACTCAGACGGAAAGTTATGATCGAGGGAGACTTTATGTGATCTGACTGGTTAGTAAGAAGTTTGTTCTCTAGACGGATTACTCGGCCGTGTCCCGTCCAGTTGATCCCTACTCGCCTGGAAACATTTATCATGGGAGATGAATTGTGATTTTATTAGGATTGGCGCCACTGAAATGTAACGAATGCATTTTAATATTTTATTGATTAAGTAATTTTTGAAATGGATAGGCAATTTTATGTTTACATAATACTCGTATTACAGGTAGGGTCTAGTTTGAAATTTAGTAGGCACGTGACGTAGCTGATCTGATCACTTAATTTGAAACTCTTGGCTAACTGAAGAAAATCATAACCAATGAGTTTAGCAGGTACTCATGTCCATATCCGATTAAAATTGGTTTTAATTTATTATTAGATAATATTAGCGCTAATACCGAGAAGGAGAAAAATATTATCCAAGGATTTATTCTTACTTCGTTACAATTCCATACATCTTATATGGCAGTGACAGAGGAGGAAATCCGGAAATTATACGGAAATTTTGGAACATTTTTTTTCCTTTTGGTATTGAAAGAGCTCGCCATTCTGAATAGAGATAACCCGAAATGTATCTATAAATACAAAATTATGAAAATGGACAAAATAAAAAGAAATGCTGGGCTATTTTTCGAATCTTAAATCAGTACATACATGAGAATGGAAGTAATTTAATTAAAGACGGTATGAATGTACATCTAAATTGCATTGCACTGGCAACGCGTTGATAGCTTGAAACAGGAACCAATGACATCTATTTAATCGGTACTGACAATAATTTTGGGAAATTTTATCATTTCGTTTCCAAAGCTATAATCTAATAATTATCGTTACAAAGTCTTCTAAACAATTTGTTCTAAGAATCATTAAACGAATGCATAAAGAAGGTTCGTGAAGTTTTTTTTTTAATAAATTAACCCCACAGGTCACGCTCAGAAGCTATTAAAAAGCTTATCATCATAATGAAATCTAGTCTCACACCTACCAATTTAACTATAATGTTTTTGACATTTTACATACTGTATTGCCAATATAGTCGCTATGGTCTCAAATGCTTGTGGTAATACTCAAAATTTTCTAAATCCAACGATCATATTTGGGTGAAGGAGGAGAAAGAGGTCTACAGTTTCGCAACTGGTTAAACTTTATTTAAATTTATTCGTAATTAATTATCTATGTCCTCTTATCTATTTCATAGAATTACCTTTGCATCGGGAACCAATCGGGTTACCTCTACTTTTAGAGGTTTGTACCTCTTAGTAGTTTCTAGTAGTCTAATTTGCAGGTCATTATATACTATTTAGATAAGTTTTATATGTTCTACCATAGATGAACCAGCCATAGCTGATTACTGGATCCGCAAGTGACATATAAAGAAGCCTTAGGGTGCTAAAGGGCAAGTTATTGTTATTAGTGAATTAATAAAATTATATTGTTTAAACCTATAAATCAAATGTCATAGAGTCCATATAATATTAAATACTATATGCATTTTGGAATTTCACACTGCAGATTACACCACTTGTCAGGAGACGGAGACTTGAGAATTAACTCAAAACTTTAAAGGTACAGATGATTCGTGAAAGTAGCAGGACCAACACTACACTCATCGTAATTGCGAATAGATTAGTTATGAAGTTAAAGTAAGAGCTCATATTCTTTTTAATTTTTTTATCTTGTTAAATGGCATCCATGCGGTAAATAATTAAAATGAGTACAAAATAATGACATTAATTTGATCATCTTTACTATGAATGAGTAGCTAGCTTATAATGTGCTAAAGTTATAGGGTTGATTCTGCACGTCTCCTGAATCGTCCTGTATAATGAGGAAGCAGAGCTGACTGAGTCCGTGTCTAAAGATTTTCGATAGATTCACGCAAAGTAAGAAAGGATAAATGTTCCGAGTGTTCATGAAAGTAGAGGAAACACGATCTCTTACACCATTTGTAGGTATATTGATCTGGGAACGTACGGCTTGTTTCGTACGAGCAGATCCTTTGAGGCGCGCTGGCGAACGGCCTTTGAGCTCGAGCGCATTTTGATAACGGTATAGATTCCAGTATTGAATAGATTTTTAGTATTTTTACTCTATTCCTCACTTATCCGTAGCATGAGTAAACATAAGCATTTCATGAAATTAAATTTATTACTTTTTATTAAAATATTTGTGTAATAGTTTTATCAACACGCAATAAATGTGATTAATAAATATTACAACTTTTTCATATGTAAGTATTTACTTGCGTTTGATGGGTACTGCAAAATAAATATTTATCCCAATTCGAAACAACATTTTTGTATTCGTGTATAAAAAATTGCGTATTGCCTCTTCATACAAAACATAGCAACGTTACTCTTTTGTTTTATAGTCCGAAACATCCGAATTAGTACGTTACGATACAAGTGAGAAAAAAAATTAAGTTCGAAGTGAGTGGCGATAAATTAAAACACGACCGAAGGGAGTGTGTTAAATCGCCACGAGTTGCGAGTTAACTTTTCGCACATGTAATGCAGTTATTATTTGACTAACTTAGCGTCAGTTTGATAAACACTGATCTATTGTTTATCATACTGACATTGACAGAGCAACTTTTGCTATAGACCTTCCAGCTCAGGGAAGATTATCTGGTATGTAGCTCTAAGCAACATTTAAATTAAAAATGTACCCATATTTCCCTTTTTCGGTAAATTTGGTGTTAGAGAGCTTTTGTTTGACTAAATAATTTTATTTATGGCTGTCATCGAATACATAAATCTTGATAAGCTTGATCCTATACGGGCCTTAAAGGGATCATATTAAGAGCATAAGTCATGGTTTCTTTCAAGGAAAAATAATATTTGATCACATTAATCGAAAATTCTATTTGTCTTTTGGCTCCTGACCCCATCCCAGCAGCGAGGAGCGTTCGAGAATTTCAATTTAGGAGAAGAATGTGCCGACATAACGTGTGGACCGAGATATTTTGATAGCACATGTTCCTCGTGAATAAATTTCTTCTACGCTTTAAAACTTTTAAACGATTTTTTATTCTGCCAATATGTTAGGTTAAGGAACTGAGAAAGTATTTTCGAAGTGCTCTTGACTCCTTTTGTAAGTCAGCGAACGGCATATGTAGTTTAGTTGCGGAGTGTTCCAGGAAGAAAACCTGATAAATGCACGCCGTATCTAATCTTACACAAAGGAAGTAGGTACTGTAAATAGTCATTTTAATTTTGTATTCCTACTTTATTAATAAAGTTTTAAATTTTATTTTAAAAAAATCAGTAGTAGCAGCATCCAATTGAAAGACAAATAATAAGGGGTAAGAACATTTCAATAAGTTACATGGAAGCTTCAAATTTCCGTGATTTCCATTTTTAGTGACAGTTAGCAATGGCGAGTTTAGAACGCAAGTGAAAAAAAAAAAATATACTAAATAATACTGCAGAGTTTGTATACTTTTTTGGGGTAGTTACTAAACTCATAAAATTATAAAGGATCAAATCAATATATCAATTATTTTGGCGTAAGTATTACGAATAAGTAGGTATACACGTAAATGCCAAGTCGTTTTTGCTTTTTATTCTGAGATGAATCTATTTGTGTTAGGTATTCGCAATAATACGTCCCATCGAGTATTTTGTCAGTTCTTTATCGTGTGCTATCTTACCGGTTAGAACTGTTTTTATTCAGGTTATTAATAAAAAGAACATAATATAAATCAAAACGTAATTTAATATCCAAAATTAAAGAATTATCTTTATTCTTTATGAAAGTTATCTGAAAGAATCTAAACAAGATTATTGCTCGACGATATCAATCTTATATTATTTGAATAAAAGTAGCCTAGTGTGCGTATGTATATTACCGGTTGGAATTTCAATTTGTACGCGGAATGTGGCCGACGAACGGCTAAGATCTGCATGGGGTTTCAATCGTATTTCGATTTATACACACAGCTCATTTTTAGGGTTCCGTAGCCAAAATGGCAAAAACGGAACCTTTATACGTATAGATTCGTCATGTCCGTCTGTCCGTCTGTCACAGCCGATTTACTCGGAAACTAGAAATGATACAGTAACGAAATTTGGTAAGGATATGTGTTGTATGAACCGCTACAGGATTATGATACTAAATTGTAAAAAAAAAC